>JAVRXN010000008.1:7230000-7305000 GCA_033556935.1 Timema podura | reverse complement strand
CCAATGCTCTAACCACTGAGCTATCCAGGATTCGTCCCGTGCCCAGGGTCATTCTTCACTCATATTTTAAGGCATAGTCTATGATGGACGTGCGGAAATCGTCGGCAGACGATTCACATATTTGTAGCCGACGATTTCCGCACGTCCATCATAGACTCTGCCTTAAAATATGAGTGAAGAATGACCCTGGGCACGGGACGAATCCTGGATAGCTCAGTGGTTAGAGCATTGGCGTACTAAGCCAAAGGTCCCGGGTTCTATTCCCGTGTCAAGATGTAATTTTCAATTTTCATAATATGATAATCTAGATAGAGTAATTCTCACTAATAAGCATAAATAATTGCTTTGGCTATAAATTCTTATTTTACTAATATTAAGTGACTATTTATTTCTTGTAATAAGCTTAAGAAATTATGTATAATTGTTTACTAAATTTACTCTAAAATCAAAAGTGCTCGGTTCTATTAGTAGGCAGGAAAGTAAAGCTTTCCAAACACGTAACGACGTTTTCCCACTAAATTAATAAAACCTGTTCAGAAAGGCTCTTCTCAAAGCAACAGCCCCCTATGCACACCTTGTGACGTGCTAATTGAATCACCGCTTAAAAGCCAGGAGCGGGTACTATGCCAGGGTCCTGTCACTCTGATAGTGTCCATTACGCCAAGGGGTATGTCTTGCGTCGGACCGACTTTCAAACCTTTCAACTTTGAGACTTAGAGCTTAGAAAACTTGCGACATGAGAAGTGAAACGTCAATTACAAGGACGGGAACATCGTTAGATATTAGAGCAGAACACGGGTGTTGAACCAATACAAGCGGACCTTGAAGTGGTTAGAAACTGATTTAAAGCTTATTATATTTTAAATTAGTGCTTTTAGATTTTGAATTTAAGAAATATACCATCATTTTTGTGGTGGTCAAGTGGGAATATATTAAGAGAAAATACACCTTTGGTGCACCTGGCCGGGACTTAATCCACAGCTTCTCTATCACCTACAAGTCACACTAGATGAGCATTAAGTCCATGTGCTCATTCAAGTAGGCCATTTTACAATATAAAAAAAAATGGGGTGTGGCTGTGTCATGGACACGGCCGTGTGTTGTACGTGAATACGTTTAAACTTAAACGAACATCGTAGCTTCTCCGAGTCAAAAGTTATACTAATTGCAAATCTCGATACGCAGCAAAATAACCTCAAAATGGCGGCGCTTCCCCCTCCACCGCGCGCAATGCGTCACTGTTCTCACTTATCGTAATGAATTCTTTGATCCTTACCTATCCAGTGGTAAAATTTAATTTTGGATGTAGAGGAAAGATTCGAAACTACAACACCAAACTGTATCCCCCGATTTTGTTATCATTAGGTTTTTTGGATTGCCCCCGTATGGTAGCAAATTTAAAGACGTAATTACGTCAAAATAACTATATTTTATGTATTTTGGAGTAGTTTTAAGTGTAAAGCCAAGGAGTTAATCTAGTAGACCAAACTAGAACACACGTTGAACTTAAATGGTACTATACATTATTATAATCCAAGGAGAAAGTGTAGAAAACAAACCATATGGTGCATTAAAATTTAAAAACAAGTTCTATATCCCACTGCTAGACAGCATTAGTATAATAATTTGACTGAAGGGGGATTGTGTATAATATCTTCTCTTCAATAAAGGAGAAACTTAATGACCGTCAGAGGAACACTTACTAGGTTGGTAACATATATAGTGTACAATTTTTTAATATAGTTTTACTCGTTAAGCACAATGTCATCGAAGATGAAGAGTGACTTATGAATCGATAAAAGAGGACGGAAAAGTTAACTTAGTTACAGTATTAGGCTGGCACCTATTTATGACAAGGCAGTTGATTTTGCCTCTAAGATCTGGAATACTCTTGATGTTTGTATGCTCTAGTAAGAAGTCAACATATTATATCTGGATTACGGTAAAAAATTAAGGTTAGCGTGTTCTTTAAACTGAATCTTGAGAGTAGAAACAATGCTATCTTAAGTACTAGTTCAAAATTATGATTTGATGTGTCATGTGTAGCGTAACGACTACTTAAGCCGCTGTTTAACATGACTACCATGAGGCGTTTGATTTCAATTATGATTTTTTATATATTTATTTTAAAATGAATTGAAATTTGTTTGGTTCAAATACACGCTCCTAAATATTTATGCCATTGATGCTTATGGTTAGCTAGACTTAAGACCATGTGCAAGAAAGAGAATGAGTAAAAGATAAGGGTGAGTGAGAAATGAATGAAGTTTATTTGCAATCTAATAGGGTACGATCGTACAGGCTGCCCAGTAGCAAGAAAATCAAAGCTACTTCACTTCTTACTCAATCGTTCTTGCATACGACCTTTAGTTTATATTAAATTTCGATTATGAATTAGAGAAATCAAAAACAACTTGACGTTAATAATATGGATCAAACATATCAATGTGTCGGTTATTAATTATTTATCAAGCATAAATAAGGCTTTACTATTGTATATATATATACTTTCCTCCCAACAAAAAAGCAGAGAAAGTGTTGGGGAAAAACTAAGGGTAGTGGGATAGGGTGTGTCCTTTGACCACAGCCAATGTATTGCCAACCCAACCACCAACGGGGCTGGTGGACGAGGGGTAACTAGTTCGGAAGGAACTAAACAGATAGCGTAGACTATCTGGATTAAAGAAAATGGCTGACAACGGCATACCATAAATTATTTATTGAGGACACTTGCTGCTTTAAGAAACTTTGCGGTATTTATTATGAGAGTGGGTGTGTTATTAAGTTTCAATGACATCAAAACAATTTTCAATCATCTTAAAATTATTATTCTATAATTATCTTGTTAAAATCTTTATCTGTTTGAGGGGGGCTATAGCTGTGTTTTCTCATAATTTAACTTGAAGTAAAAATAATTCGCCTAAGGTCCTCGTTGGAAATGAGCTAGTTTAAATTTGAGATGAACTCAGAACTTTCTATTTATGTTTTCTATATTACACTCGAGAACCCCAATGGGTTGGTGTGTGTGTGTCAAGTTTATGTGTATGTTTATAATTCAATTTGTGTATGTCGATGTATTTGTATATTCCATGGTAAATTAACTGTTAAAAGAAAGATATTATAAAACTTTAAGCTTAAGCTTTCTAATTCCTTAGGTCTATGATACACAGTTGTGACTCATGACACTTTAACCTCCATTTTGGCATGAACCAAATTTTTAAATCCCAAACCATTTAAATATAATGTAAAATTCTTAGATGTCTGAAACTCTTTTTCCGGTGAGCGGCCCCCCTTAAAAGTGCATCGTGTAACATCACTCCTTAGCAGAGGCAAAGAATGACGATAAATAGTGTTTGCCTGACGAAATTTAATATTAATACTAAGGTGGGATTATTAGAATATTAATTACTCATCAATGGGGTATCGTGTTATAAGACTAAATGCTTCTAGATAAACTACAATTCATAAAATGTTTTTCATAGACACATTTAATTATATGTCAATGCCTTTCGACTGAACACGGCACTCACAAAGTTAGTCTTCTTGTAGAACATAAATGGCCCGATGTTCTATTTATTAAGAATGTCAGCTCTTGCGCTTCAAATCCATTAAACAGAATCTTAAAATAACTTGGAATTTCTTTTGAGACACAAAAAGCAGTTAGTTTGTTTAAGGGAGTCTAAATGAAGTACACTATATCCTCCATCTTAATAACAGAACTGTGACATTTTGCAAGGAAAAAGATCGTTATAAATGAACTAATTTTACATTTTCACATACATTTGATAATATAAGCAACATAAAACATAATAAATGTTCATAAAATGTAAGTTTGTTTATAGTATAAAGAGACCTGTTGGTATCTTTAAACTTCATTTTGATGTAAACTAAATTTTGAAATAACAAACCAAAATTTAAAAGCTCCAGAAGGAATGTTGAAACATTATCATTTTTTTAATGATTATTCCTAATTTATAAGTAGCATGAGTCGTTAATATACATTTATCACAGTTAACAAGCTTCAAACATGTTCACAAATTTGTAAACAAAATTATTGAAATCGCAATATGTTTAATTAAATGAGGTTCTGGAAGATGCCAAAGATTTAAAAATGTAACTCAACATATTTTGGCCTAACTTTAGACATAGGTCCTCTCTTGTTACATCTATGTTAGAACTCTATTCTCTATAGTTGTATAAGACTATACTCACATTGGTGGACATGTGTACTAAACGTCAGGCTCATCTAGTCCGGTTGAAGGGTGAAAAAGATATTGTGGTTTGAATTATTTCCGGATCTTTTTACAGTCTTCTTCCACGAAAACCTGGGTATATTTACTATAGATTTTACTTTATTCATTCCTACAATATTAGCATTATTAGATTGCGTTTATATTGGAAGTAAAAAAATATGTGGTAGAAAATAAAAGGGAATAATACTATTAGGCCATCAAAGTACTAGTTTTAGTTTAAAAAAATTACGTTTCTTAAATTTGTGTGATAGTTCACTTAGATTATTAGTAGCTTTGGTTCTTACGAATATACAATTACTGAGCTTTGCTTTACATCTATCACTGTTTTCATCCTGTGTCCTGGGTCAGTTTTTATTCAAGCCACATATTTTCCACTACCAGCTTACTAGGCCTGTCATAGCTTCATATACCTTATAATCTAACTTAAGACTAGAACAGGCACAACATCCAGTCCCCGACCATTAATTCATCAATTTGAAAGGGTAAGCCCACACTTCACTATTGATACAATTTTCGACGATGCCTGGAATCGAACCTAGGACCCTTAGATCAGTAGACATACAAGCTACAGACTAAGCTAAGGCGTCGAATTCACTATTAATAATACTTAGCACCGCGTCTTACTACCCGTTCGGGTTATACGCTTAAGTACTAATTACACTAATGGGTTAGGAATTAGGAAGGTTGAATTTAGAGGAAGTGAACCCGCATTTGCGTGGAGGGAGAGTGGAAAACCATTTAGTAAAAACCACCCTCAGTTCACCCGACCGAGATTCGAACCTCGATCTCCCCGTCCTGGGCAGTAGACTGGTGACTGGCGCGTTAGCTAACTACGCCACCGAGGCGGGTAATTCACTATTACTGAGATCAATTCCTAGTTAGGCTTATTTTATGTCCTGAGGTTCTTTGACAATAAAACTCAACAAAAAATATCCTACATTCTCTCGTATTAATTATGAAGAGCCATTTTTATAGAATTTAAATGCACTACTAATTGTAGGGATTCATAAAGATAGAATTTGGAAGAAATGTAGCCGGATTTAAGCGTAAATAAGGTGGGAAACAATTTAAGAAAAAAACCTTCAGTACACTCATCCAGAATTCGAACACAGCCTTCTCACCACTGGTAAACCAGACAAGAGGATCTTGACGCTTTATCCAATTACATGCTGGTGAGGGAAATATTGTTTTTAATTTTTCATGATGTGTTAAGAAGATGAGAAAGTTATGGTATCGACAGACCTCAAATTACGGTTCCACCCCTTTCTACTTCAATAACGTCTCTACCGAAAGTTTAACGATCTGTTGGGGGCGTTATCGCCTTAACGACTCTCCTCCATCTTATTTGATGCACTCACTCACTACCTGATGGTAGATGGATGACTTTCTATATTTATGCAGACAAATGATCTCCCAAGGAAGAGGTCTTGACACACAGAGTGTACAATCATTTTACCCTGAAAAGTAACAGTCGTACCTTGACGGAGTATAATATGGTTCTATGTTATAAGTTGCCATAAAGTGGAACCATGAGTGTAATCTTACTACCCTATAGGGTGAACGAGGCGTATATTACTTAACACATAAGCTACAGAGTGAAGATCATATTAACCCACCTAGCTATTAGAGTGATACTACCACCTAGTTATGAGAGTGATACTACCACCTAGTTATGAGAGTGACACTACAACTAGTTATGAGAATGACACTACACCTAGTTATGAGAATGACATACCACCTAGTTATTAGAGTGATACTACCACTAGTTATGAGAGTGATACTACCACCTAGTTATGAGAGTGACACTGCCACCTAGTTATGAGAGTGACACTACAACCTAGTTATTAGAGTGATACTACCACTAGTTATGAGAGTGACACTGCCACCTAGTTATGAGAGTGACACTACAACCTAGTTATGAGAATGACACTACCACCTAGTTATTAGAGTGATATACCACCTAGTTATGAGAGTGATACTGCACTTAGTTATGAGAGTGATACTACCACCTAGTTATGAGAGTGATACTACACTAGTTATGAGAGTGATACTGCCACATAGTTATGAGAGTGACACTACCACCTAGTTATGAGAGTGATACTGCCACTAGTTATGAGAGTGATACTACCACCTAGTTATGAGAGTGATACTGCCACCTATTATGAGAGTGACACTACCACCTAGTTATGAGAGTGATACTGCCACTAGTTATGAGAGTGATACTGCCACTAGTTATGAGAGTGATACTGCCACCTAGTTTTGAGAGTGACACTACCACTAGTTATGAGATGATATATGTTTTTGAGAGTGATACTGCACTAGCTATGAGAGTGACTACACATTAGTTATGAGAGTATATACCACCTAGTTATGAGAGTGACACTACACCTATTATGAGAGGATACTGCACTAGTTATGAGAGTGATACTGCCATCTAGTTATGAGAGTGATACTACCACTAGTTATGAGAGTGATACTGCCACCTAGTTATGAGAGTGACACTACCACCTAGTTATGAGAGTGACACTACCACCTGTTATGAAAGTGACACTACCACCTAGTTATAGAGTGATACTACCACCTAGTTATGAGAGTGACACTACCACCTAGTTATGAGAGTGACTCTACCACCTAGTTATGAGAGTGACACTACACCTAGTTATGATAGTGATACTACCACCTAGCTATTAGAGTGATACTACCACCATGTTATAGGTGACATACCACTGTTATGGTGTGACACCACTAGTTATGAGAGTGACTACACTGGTGGCGACCATAACCCAATGTCCTTGTTTGACCAGTGAGCTTGATAATAATGCGAAGCAAGTTTTCCCTCCAGTGCCCCCGGGTTCATTGATGTGTATGCTGCGATAGGATGTCTGGTTAATGAACTGTTATCATCACCACCTTGCCATGATAGTACACGTGGTTACACAGAACCGCTCTCTGATAGGCGTAGCGCCCTTCACATTACCAAGGAAGGCCACATAGATTCTATTAAAATGTGTGTGATTTCAAATTGGATTCTTTTGTTGTTCAATTCGGTGTAGTTCCCAGAGCTTGAGCGTGTTAATCAAATGCTTCCTGCAAAATATACGGAAAAAATTTGTTCTATTAAAAAAAAATAGTAGATATATTGTTGTTTCAATGTAATCTTTGATTTATATGTTAATATGAAAATATGTGCCGCAATTATTATATTGCATAGTGGAAATATATTTAAAGGGATGTACTTGCTGAAAAACCGATGGGTAATGCAATATAAAACATTAGAACTTGAATAAAATATTATAGTAAATTCAAGCCGAGTACAGAATAAGCACGAGTGATTTTCAATTTTTCATACCAAGAGAAAGTATTGGGACCGTAAAAAAAATCTATATCAAAATTAACGACGGATCTTTACGTTTTATAGTGACCCATGAACCAAAACGTGGATTCTACAATTCGTGTGCGTCTGTAGGGGCTTACGTTAGTACCGCCCAATTAATCTAGCCATCACTGAGCTATACAGGAAAGGTCCCGGGTTCGATTCCCGTGTCCAGGTCTCATTTTTCAATTTTCAGAAGATGATAATTATATAGATGGAGAATTCCTCACTAAAAAGCATAAATAATAGCTTCGGCTATTTGATTCATAAATATGCAATCCCGTACAATTAAAATAATTGTACATGTGGCAGCAATATGCCAACTACCGAGTTGAAGATGGCTGCGTTAACTGATAGTTACCCGCCTCGGTGGCGTAGTTGGCTAACGCGCTAGTCGTGTTGAGCTTGACCGCCGAGGACGGGGAGATCGAGGTTCGAATCTCGGTCGGGTGAGCTGGGGGTGGTTTTTCCTAAATGGTTTTCCACTCTCCCTCCAAGCAAATGCGGGTTCACTTCCTCTAAATTCAACATTCCTAATCCATTAGAGTAATTAGTACTTAAGCTTATAACCCGAACGGGTAGTAAGACGCGGTGCTAAATATTATTATTATTATTATTATTATTATTAACTGATAGCTCGTGATCCTAATAAAATCACAAAATTTGTAGCCGACGATTTCTGCACGTCTATCATAGACCCTGCCTTAAAATATGAGTGAAGAATGACCCTGGGCACGGGACGAATCCTGGATAGCTCAGTGGTTAGAGCATTGGCGTACTAAGCCGGGTTCGATTTCCATGTACAGGTGTCATTTTTCAATTTTAAGAAGATAAATGCAAATATCATGGACGAGTAGTAAAACGTGGTGCATCAAAAAAGCTTAGGTAGATTATTTTTTTTAAACCAGCCACTGTGCTTTTATTCAGACTGTGTTTTTGTATTGAACTTTTAAGTGTAGCTAGGTTTATTCACACTAACTATAGATTAGATTTAATCTGGCTACTGTGGAAAGTATTCCATTCCTTTGTATGGTGTGAAAAAAAAATGTGAAAGCTCCAACAAAGTCAACTCAATTAAATAATTCTATTTAACAGCAGCTCCGGCATGATCAGTGTTTCAACGGGCCTTGAAGTGGGTTAAGTTAATAGCGGGAAATGGAAGACGGGGCAAGAGGGGTAAGGGTGTGGATCTACATTAATAATAAATGGTGTGCTTGGGTTATTGGCTGGAAGTTGCGAAGATAAGAAGATGGGGGGAAGAGGGAGGGAAGGTTTAGGGGTGGATTCGCACAGTTGCTGACATCCATAATGGATGTCTTCTTGCTTCACGCCGCCCCACCCCCCTCCTACACTTCTTCAACAGAAATGTCACTTGATCCTTGCTGTGAAACCAATGAGGAGGATTTGAAAACACTTCTGATCTGGTGTTCATGAAGAAATGGTTCTGAGTTTGAGGCCCTGTCACGCCTCAAGTAATACATTATTTATATTCGGGCTTGTCTGTAGTTTCCAGTAGCTAAAGTTGGAAACTTAAGGGTGTCACCTATTTGAAGGGAGATATTCCCCCAACCCTGTTTATCTTTTGGAGATAAAAACTCCAAAAATTTTAAGCCACTAACAAATCCTCAATTATCTTATAATAGTATGTTGTGACCCTGTTAATTGTTTGAGGAAGGCTTGATCTATGTTTTTAAAAATTATCGTTTCTGCGACACTTCGTTTCAAACGTCCATGAAAGTAAAAAAATGTTCATACATTTTTTTACAAAATTACTATACTTAAAATTTAATAATTTTTAATTTATAGTGACATGTTGATACTAAACTCCATTTTGGTGTGAGCTATGTTTTTAAATAAGAAACCATTTCTCAAATAGCACAGTATTTCTTAGCAATTGTGATGTGTTTCAGCTGTTCGGCAGGCTAGAGAGTTTAAGGGAATTACAAACATTCACCTGCATCGTTATTTTTTAAATATTTGTTTGTTATATTAAAATACTGCTTACCACAAGATAAGTTTAAAGGTACGAACAGGGTTCTTTACTATAAATAACCTTACTTACTTACCCTATGACATTAGGAACTTGAAAGTTCACGAACGCACTTATAAGTAAGCCACCTATCTACATCTAGAGCTAGTTCTATCCAGTCCACCTCATTACCCTTATATCTTTCAAGTCCATTCAAATGTTATCCTCCCATCTGCGTCTAGGTCTTCCCAGTGGTCTCTTCCCATTGGGTTTGCAAGTCAGTATCCTGAACAAGGTTATAGAATCTCCCATTCACGCTGTATGTCCTTCCCACCTCAATCTGCGAGACTTGGTGATCCTAGCAATGTCTTGAGATGAGTAAAGGGTATGTAACTAATACATTTTGAGATATTATTAAAAATAATAATGTGAAACTATAAGAATAGTTCATATTCAGTGCAATTTTACGTCACTTGCCAAAGTTATGTAATTAATGGTTTAAGAATTATGTCTAGCCTTGCCTAGACCCCTGCAGTCTTTATTTACGTTGGTCACAGCAGAAAATTATAATTTATTCAAGAATTAATTTTGTGGATTTGAAGAGTCGGAACAACCATTATCTTATTAAATATCACAGGGACAGTAATTTTTCCTTCGGAAAGGAGGTGGCCTAAAGATGAGCTATCTTGGATTATATTCTCTTAACTACCACGTTGATATAATTATTACTTCAGGGCCATCCCCGTGACTAAGTGAGTAGAGATGTCTAGTACAAGTCTAGGGGACACTTGGTTTATTCGGGTAGGGCTGAATGAAAGTCTTTAATATTTTTATACTGATTTGATCCACTTACAAATAGGAAATAGATATTGGCGTGGTGATACAGATTAAGTTATTTTGTAGCTAGTGGATTTATGTAATAATCTTTGGATTTACAAAGTTCACGTTAAAAACCCTAAAAATAAAATAAAAAGTAAAACATATTTTATAATCTGTAGAGACAAGCTAATAAAGGAAAAGAATGCAAAAAAATTATAACATTGTAAAAGGCAGGGTGTAAAAATGTGTGTTTTTGGCACCGCTTCTTACTACACATCAGCGTTTTAAGCACACTAATGAGGTAGATTCAGAAAATATAGTATAATCAAGCACATTTAGTGGAGGAAGAATAAGAAATAATTTATGGAGAATTACCTTATTAACCCGGGTTTCAGGGATCTAACCCCAACTTCTCAATATTACAAAGCAAGCCTAGATAGATTACTACATCCTACCCACGTCCACACTGATGCACCGACAATTAATTTGTTGATCCAAATCTTACATAATAAAATAATAAACATCTATATTGGGCTCTTACTATATTAATATTCCGAGGAAAAGAGACTATTTGATAAAGTTTGAATTCACTTAGGCATGCACTTATATGTGTAATAGCATGTTTTATTATAATGGACGTATTTTTTATATGTACTTTTATATAATTGTAGGGAGTTGCTTCTTGGAAAAGGAAGAAAGCAAAAGTAGCAAATTCACATTTTACATAAGTTAGAGGAAAGAAATTTGCTCTTGACAAAGGAATGAGAGCGGAAGTTTGGTCTTTAGAGAAAATGGAAGGTAGAAGTTCCTCTTTTATAAAAAAAAAAAAGTTGAGAGAAGATTGATCTTGACAAATAAGCATGTTGGAACTTCACTTTTAATAAAAGAAGGTAGGTATAAGTTCGCTGTTGAAAGAAGATGGAGGTGTGAAGTTCGCTCTTGATAGAATATGGAGGGCAGAAGTTCACTATTGACCGAAAATGAGGAAGTAAATGTATCCTTTTGACAAATAAGGACGGTGGCGTAATCTCACTCTTGAAAAGAGAAGAAGCTGGATGGCGAAGGAAGTTCAATCTTCACAGAACATGGAGAAGAGCTTATGTTTGCTCTTGGCATAAGGAGGAAGGAAGTTTACTCTTGACAGAAAGAGCTTATATGCTAATAATTCACTCTTGACAGGACAGATAGGGAAGAAGTAAAAAGGGGTTTTGCCTACAGAGAGAAAGAAGATAGAACGGCAGAAGGTTCAATCCAAATTTAACCAAAATTATTAAGAAGATGGAGAAAATTGTTAAGCAATAACCATTCCTAAAGATAAAAGAATTGATTGATGAAGATGTGAGGGAATCTTGCTTTTGACAGAAGATGGAGGAGGAATTTTTGATCTTGACAAAAGATGCATAAGGGAATCTTGCTATTGAAAAAATATGGTGGAAGGCATCTTACTGTTGACAGAAGATTGGGAAGGAAATTCCACTATTGAAATAAGATGAAGGAGGACTCTGGCTCTTACAGATGAGGAGAAGTTTGCTCTTTACAGAAGAAAGAGAAGATCTCACCTTAAGAATAAATAAAGAAGAGAGGATTTCGCTCTTGACAGAAGATAAAGGAGGGAAGTTTGTCTTTACAGAAGAAGGAAGGAATCTCGCTCTTGACAGAAAAATAAAGAAGAGAAGTTGAATTTTTAAAAAGAAGGATGAAGGAATCTTGCTCTTGACCGAAGATGGAGGAGGGAAGTTTGCTCTTGACAGAAATAAGGAGAAACTCTCCCTTGATAGAAGATGGAAGACGGAATCTCACTCTTAACAAATAAGGAAGGAGGAAATCGCTCTTAACAAAAATGGAAAGCCAAATTTCGTGGAAGGGCTGAAAGATAAAGCCGAGGTGTTCATTGGAACACCCTTATTGCCGCATAAGGCAGCGAGGATACTTTACATGACAAAAAGTCCTCCTTCCCGCCACATCCTAATGAAGTAATCTTCGAGTTTGGACTAATGAGGTGCTCAGCGTCTGCAACATCTCGTGCCACGCCCATATTTAAACTCGCACACGCACAAAAACTGCCGAACACAATTCCTTGAACAGAAATAGATCGTGAAGGGGAGTGTTGACTTCGTAGCATGTACCTTGAAGGTTTTTTTTTCGGTCATTACGAAGCTACTAATCTCGCCTTTATTCAATCTAGAAAAAGCTGTTAGTTTTTTTTTGTTGGTTTTTCTTTGAAACTTTTTTTTTTTTGGGCACAGTAAGGGTGGGGCTGCACAATTTAATGTACTCACTTTGACGGGCTGTAACATCTTGAACAAAGTGAGGGAGTCAGGTTTTTGTAATCAATAATCTAATAGCTGTTGTTGATTTTTTTAAATGAAAGTGTCCACGAGTATTATACAAAAAACACGCATTTTTACTATTATAAAAAAAATGGACCTGATCCTTTACACCCTTCTGAACAACCCGCATATTTCACAAATGGGCTAGCTATGAGTAATTTAGAGGAAATATACTCACATTTGCGTGGAGGAGTGGAAACAATTTTTTTAAAAACACCTCATAGCTCCTGCAGGGATTCGATCCCTGACCGAACCCCCCCCCACCCAACTACCATCAACAAGACTTGATGAGGTTGACGCCTTAGCCCGCATGTCAGCTGATGAGGGTATTGTTAGAGTGTGTTGGTAGAAATGTTGGAATTCTTTTTTATTACAATAGCATTTCGGTGGGTACGCGAGTCCTGTTTGCCAGTGAGGGTGACAGGGGGTTTGAATCTCGGCGAAATGCACTGAGGGTATTCTTTTTATTGGTTTTTACACTTTCTCTTTACAAGAATTAGGGTGCATTCTTCTCTAAGCACTAATTGTTTCTCTCTTGCTCTATTAGTTTCTTAACATCCTAGAGGGTCGTAAGGCCTGGCGACAAATAAAAAGAATAAATTAGAAAAAAATCTTTCGTAAATAATGTTCTGAAGTAAGAAGAAAATTTAAAAGTAATTTTTTTACAACAAATTCTGTATCAAAAATATTATTTTAATTTTAAAATACTGTCGAAAATTATTTATTTACTATTTTAGATTGTGTTAATCTAAGTTAATAAGCTTGGCGTGCTATTAACAGGATGTGTTACAGTATAAAATAAAATAAAACATTTTATTTATAAAATTAAATGTGTGTGTACATGCTATGAGTTGGTCCTTAGTATAGTGTCCCAATTTCTGAGTGTCTTGTTTACTGACAGCCTTGTTGCGGATTTAAATCTACAATTCAAAACTATGATAAACACTAGGGTTTTGTTTGAAGCAGTTATTCGTATCAGTAATCCACCGGCGGACACACACACACACACACACAAAACTAGTCCTCGCTACACAGTCCAATATATGTCGATCAAACATGCATCAAGCTAGGTATTACGTGTTGCTAAGTTTGATTGATTAATATTGGAAACTCTTGTTTGTACAAGCTCACTTCAAACTGAACATGGATCCTAACTTGTATTCATTCACACAAGCTCTTTTTAATTCATTTTTACCATGTAGGCTGTCCAATTAATTGATGTAAACGTGTTTCAATTGAAGATTTATTTATAAAATGATTAATTCATATTCTAATAGACATATAAATAATTAAAAAACAGACTTAAATAAAATAAAAGAGGTTGAAGTTTACTAAGACTAGAGTGAAGAAAGTGTCCCAAAAAGTAAAAATGTAAAAAAGACCGAGTGTGGAAAAAGCACAGATTTCATAGAAGAATAAACTGGAAACATATTGATTAAAACAGTTACAGCAATGAACAGCACATAACTGACTATTTATTAATATATTTCTATGACATCTTATCTTAGTCAGTAGAGTGTCTGCTTACTGAGAGTAGGGTCCCAGTTTCGATTCCTGGAAATGGACGAAAATGTATCATTTGATGAAAATATGGGTTTTACATTAGTAAATCGAGGGCCGGGGTACTGGATATTTGCCTTGTCTTAATATTAATTTAGATGATAAAGAATATGAAGCTACGACAGGCCTAGCAAACCGGAAGTGGAAAAATATATGACCTTGCTACAAAAAACTGACCCAAGCCACAGGCTGGAAACAATAATGGGTGTAAAAAATTTATTTGTTGGTGATATTTTGTTTTGTTTGTCACTAACCCTCTCACTAAAGGTTTAAGGTGAAATAATGAAAAATTCGCGAGGAAAATTTAGTTTTAGTTTTAGGCTAATCTTTTTGCCCCTAACTTTTAAAATTACCTCGTTGGTTAAAATCGGTAAAACCGTTTACTCTTAATTTCAACCATCAAAAATTGGCTTATTAAATTATACATAAAATGTTTGTGTGTATGTGTGTGGGGGGGGGGAGAATGTGTGAGAGAAAGTGAGAGTGTGAGAGATAGAAAGATAATATGAAGGGGAGAATGCGTGATAAAGTGTGTGATAGTGTGTGTGTGTGTTGTATGAAAAAAAAGATAGTGTACAATATTTGGAGAGATATTGTGTGAAAGAGAGATAAAATGTGGGGGCATGTGAGAGAGAATTTGAGAGAGAAAGTTAGAGAGGGATAGATTAGTTTAAAGAGAGAAAATTAGAGTGAGAGAGAGTCAGATACAGAGTTTAAGAGAGAGTGTTGGAGAGAAAGTTAGAGAGAAAGAGCTAGAGAGAGAAATTGCGAGTGTGAGTTTGAGAGAGAGTTTGAGAGTTGAGAGAGGAAAGTAGAGCTTGAAATAAATAGAGCGAGATTGGAGTATTATTGAGAGCGAGATTGATAATGAGGTAGAGAGATTTAACGAGGTTTTGAGAAAGATGGAGTTTGAGAGAGAGATTTTGAGTGATAGAGAGATAGAAAGCGTTTAAGAAAGAGAGAGCGTTTGAGTGAGAGGGCATTTGATAGCTTAATAGAAAGAGTATAAAGATAATGTGAGAGAAATTGTGTCCTAGAAAATGTATATGTGAGGGTAGATAGTGTGTGAGAGAGGAGATAAAGTGTGAGAAAGAGAATGAGATAAGATCATATGAGAGAGTGTGTAATAGAGTGTGTGTGTGCGTGTGTGTGTGTGCGTGTGATGGAAGAGAGTGTGAGTGAGAGTGTGTGAGAGCGCTAGAGAGAATGTGTGTGAGAACGTGAGAGAGAGTGTCAGAGAGAGAGAGAGAGAATGTGAAATTATAGATGTGGTACTCAACTTACGTACTGAAATATCATCCTCAAATTACACATGGAATATTGACTACTGTATTGTAAGAATGAAAGATAGTGGGTCACAACTTCACTTTAAAAATCATATCCCAAAATCAAGCGGTAAAATGAGAATATAGCTTAACTTATGTACTTATATTGTATTACTATTTGAAAAAATGAACATCAAAACCCATTATTTGAAAAAAAATGAACACCAAGACTCAAACTTAAATAGTTAAAATGGTTGTTTTTGAACATTATTCAAGATAATTTTACCGTTTTTGAGCATGTAATACATACCAAAACATATTTAAACATCATTTTATCATGCGTGAAATGAAACGTCGACAATATTTTCACGAGCTTAACAACGTAACCTTTTAATCTTCAAATTATGCCCAGTATTATTGTTTTAAATGCGAATTAACTATACAAAATTAAATGTGTTCCCAGTTTAGGAATATCAATTTATATGTGTTATGACCAGCATACAAAGAGAAATATTCATCCAAAGAGAAAATTGTGATGTGTTTGGACCAACAAACAAAGATTGAATTATCATTTTTTTGGCAAAGAGATATATTTTATTTAGAGATTTACAGCCATGCAACAAATAACAGTTCCCATGGTTACTAAACAAATAGTGAAAAACTGAAAATTATCTGTGAAAATCGGGCTTTCGTGGAAAATTACTATTTTTCTCGACATCCTGGACTCCCCAGCCGTTAAAATGAGTGGTCGTTTGTCAAAATATGATCAGTCATTTCCTCGTAATTTCTATTACTGGGAACGGACTCATCAAATTACACATGAGAAAGATATTTTTGTTTGTTAATATATTAGTAATTCATTTTATACCCGCGCACCAGCGTACATTTGCAGATATTTTTAATCATACAATTGAATACTATCTAATGATACAAGATTATATTATTTTACTACTATAATTGATAAACTTCTAGGATTCCTGTATTATATTATTTTTATTCATCGAATGTATTAATATTTGATGCCGCTAGTTAATACGATATTTACTTCTAAAATTAAATACTTTCTAATGCGGCTGGATTAAATTATTTTACTACCAACATTTAATATTTTCTAATGTAGCTGTATACAAATATTTTTATCTCTGATTTCTATCAAATGCGGCAAGATTAGTCTATATATTTGTATATCCTAGAATTGTTTACCATTTAATGAGTCTGTATTTTTTTAAATTAAATCCTTAAACGTATTTCTATATGGGACAATAAATTATATTATTACTTTCTCTACACCCCTTGGGAGAGAGAAGTATTGTGATAGTAAAAAAAATAACTCGTTGTTTTAACAATTTTGATTAAAATTCCTAACAAGGCACTATTTAACAATACTAAGAGATGGCACATCTAATTTTTTCAGGAAAATGACATTGAGGGTACATTATATCAGTGTATATCACCAATTTGATGAATCTCAGCAATTCCTTGAGAGATTAAACCACTTGACATCGCAAATTAGTAGGACTATTACAAATAAAATAAATTTTATTTGAAATATATTTTTATAAAACCAATAGTTTCGGAGCTATGGGCAAATATATTCTTTTAAATTGGGGTCTGGAATATTGACTGGTATGCTCTTTTGTGAACAAAGATGCTATTCTTATATGTTTCTGTAACCGTGTATATTATTTCATTAATGCTATTTTATGGAGTGTTTCTGCAACCATGTATATTATTTAGTTTCACTTATATCACTAGTTTTGAGTAAACATCTCCATGTTTAGGTAAAGGAGTTAGAAAGTCTGTGCAATGTACAGCGCACCAAACAATTTTTTTTTACTTCTGTAATGGATAACCCACCCATAGCTACCAGATTAGATTTCTCTACACAGTTCCGTTTTATTTTATAATTTTTTTCTTCTAAGAAATGAAATCTTTCTTTAAAAACCAATTTAATGTTTCGCTCCCTCCCCAGGGAGCTTAGTCGAGAGTCACTTAGAGGCTGTGCGGTGCATGCTGGGTCAGGATTGAGGTCGGAGCTCCTGTCAGCCACATCCCACGGCTCTCCCAAGACCGTCATCCAAGACCTGGATAGGATGATGCGGTGCTTGAAAGGAACTCCACTCCATTGAAATATTATTGATTTTTTTTTTGGTGTTTCTCAGAAGGTACTAAAAATATTTTTATTACCTGCTAAACAAATTAATTACTAAAATAAATTAAGCAAACAATGTTTGCTGTTATTGCACAATTATAATTTTTGGATATTTTTTTTTCAGCACCACGTCTTGATCTTAAGGGCAATCCAAATTTAATTTTGCTATGGGCAGAGATGAACATTGTAGAACTTAGATAGAATGTACCCACACTGATGGAGAGGTAAAGTTGGAAATAATTTATGTCAGTATCACGATCAACTTAACGTAACGTTAACTTAACGTAAAAAACTAGTGTGAGGTCAGGATTCACGTAAGTTAAAGTAACAACACGAGAAAAACACACTAAATGATTATGGAATGGTTTGAAAACCAATTTTTCACTAAAATGAAACCCATTCATTTAGGGATGATTAGGCTGCAATTACTTGCAATAGAAGCTCATTGAATATACTAAATAAATTGTAACAAGAGGCTACGACTTTTAGATTTCTCAAGAAGCGGAAAAAACTGGACCGAAGAATTCGTCTGTAGCCTGTACCATACAAAAACAAATTAAGTAATAAATAACCCTGTTGAGGTAACTCGAAATGTGATTGGCTAGCTAATTCACTTGATTGCTTCCCATAAACTTCATTTAACGTGAAAGTTCTCCCTTGAGCAACTCTTAAGTTAAGTGAACGTTTAGCTAACTGCATCGCGATGGTCACCATTTAAAAACTGAGGAGAAACTTTACATTACGTTACGTGAAAATTAAGTAAACGTTAAGTTTATTGTGATCCCGTCACTAGGAAAAGATAATCTCAGATTACCCGGCTGGGACACTAGCCCTGACCTCAAACGTAATTAGCGAACAAGACTGAGCGATCTTGACTTTTAGTCCTTGTGTCCATCGATACGGGTCCCTAAATTTTTTTTAATTTAATTTAATTTTAGCACCGCGTCTTACTACCCGTTCGGGTTATACGCTAAAGTACTAATTACACTAATGGATTAGGAATAGGGAAGGTGAATTTAGAGAAGTGAACCCGCATTTGCGTGGAGGGAGAGTGGAAAACCATTTAGGAAAAACCACCCCAGTTCACCCGACGAGATTCGAACCTCGATCTCCCCGACCTCGGTGGTCTGGCTCAACACGACTGGCGCGTCAGCCAACTACGCCACCGAGGCGGGTCACTAAATTGTTGCTTAGTTTACTGGAGATGAAGAAGTGTGGGTATTTTTTATTATTTTCGGAAGAAAACTCCAAATTAAACAATATTGTATCCCAAAATCTAAACATTTGTAGTTTGTTCACACCACAAGAAAAGACTTCTTGTCTATAAGAATTCGACTATTTTCCTATTTCGGGCGTAATCTAGAAATGTTTTTCTAAAAGTTATGTTTAAGAAACATGTTGAGTTTAATCTTCTGTATAGCCAGCAAACTCCTCTCCATTGGAGTTCCGTTCGATCACAGTGCATTGGCAGGTTTCAAACTTCAATTCAAACGCAAGATTAATCGAAGAGTTGGAGTGGATTCGAAAACATTTTTTATCATAGAAATAAAAAAGAATGTGTGTACGAGATTGTATGTGTTGACGTTGTAACTCCAAAACCAAGAGACCTTAAAAAGCTGAAAAGTGGCATTGCTGCAATGACAGAAAAGATAGATAGGGGGTTAATAATTAAATACCGAAGATGGGAAGATCGGGATTTGATCCCAGTTGTGTGAACTGATTTTCCAACCTCCTTCTAGGCTAACGTGAGTGCACTTCATCCCAACTAAACCCTTCTAATCCCTAAACAATTAAACAAAACTAGTACATAGGTGTATAACCCGAACGGGTAGTAAGACGCGGTGCTAAGTATTATCATTATCCTTTATTCATATATTAAAAAATGGATAATCCTATTTACTGGTGCTATTTTATAGTTTGATTAAAAAAGAAAGAATATTATAAAATTGCCTCATGGAGCCTAAGATAACTATGGCGGAGGTCAGGATCTCCACGGAACACAGTTTGTAAAAGGCTACATTAATAGGTCTAAGGATAAGGCGTAACATTAGCTAGAATATTCATGTATTAACTACGTACATAGAATTATTGAATGTATGAACGCTATTATGACGGATTTCCCGATGTCAAAAAAAATGTGATTGACGTTTTTAAATAATTGTCTTGAGAAGAAGATTTTAATAATAATAGTAATAGTAATAATAATAATAATCACAAAAGTTCTTCACTTTTGTTGTAATTTATTCCATACCCTATAATTTGTACAGTCAATAAATTTGAATTATGTGATTTTTCGCCTGGGAACAGTGACTAGCAATATAGAGCTACACTATAAATACCGGTAATATGGGATTCATACTGTGCACCGCATCTTAATACCTAGCTTGGCTATCTGAATATTTACATAAATGGGGTAATGATGAGTAAGGTATAATTTAGAGAAGATTTGTCTGCATTGACGTGGAAAAACCTCCCCATCACCTTAAATCTAGACCAGATGAGACTGATTCCTTGCCCACGCTCTCACATATGTGGTTGTTTTTACTTTTTAATATCAGGTATCATCGGGAACATTTTTGAACCTGAGATTATGATAAATCTCTACGTTATATATCTGTCCGAACTCAAAAAAGTGTATTTTACTACATGCCTGTTCCCATGTATGTCCGTCTGTCTGTCTATTCCTGACCACAGATCTGAAATATTTTGATGGATTTTCCTCAAACTTGACATCTAGATTTATAGGTATACATCGGGATTTTTTTTTTTTTTTTTTTAGCTTATCCCTCAAATTAAGCGTAGTTAACGAATGAGTATTTTTTTAAACACAAATTTTTCGAAATTGTCTCCAACATTGTTATTTAAACTCTCTATCTAGGGAATCTTTTGTTTAGTGAACAACAGCGTTATACCTATTTTGGGTATAAATATTTTAAGGGGTACCGTAGCTTTGTAGATTACTTAAGACTGGTTTTTGAAAAAAATAATTTTTCTGAAAATAGCTCTAACTATTTTGTTAAAAATATATATTTGGAGACTATTTTACAGGATTGTAAATATATTTGTTGTTTTTCTATAATCAATTACATCTGACTAATTTTAGTAAATATTAAATATTTCGAAAATGGCTTTTAAGATTGAGTTCAAAATAGGTATTTGGAAATAGTTTTTCATGATAAATAAGAATATATTTTTATTTTATAATTAGTATAAATAATTTAAGGGTAGTTTACAGATAGCCCATTTTAAAAAAATTCAAGACTTTTTATACTATATGAGAAGTTTGTACGACTGTGCCGTACCATATTTTTATTATTTTTATCTGATTAGAAAAAAAAACTACGTTTTAAGAATATCAATATTACAAATTGAGATTTTTTTGCTTGTTTCCAAAACAAACTCAGCTTCGTTACTGAAATAAAGTAGTGCCCTATTTGTCATTGTACTCTTGTTTGGAGCCCTAATGAGTCCTGTTTGGGTCTGATCAACAAGCATTTATCAACCTCAACCAAACCTTGTTAGTGCCACACGACCTACTAGAATAAGATAAATACGGGTGAAATGGCAGTAAATGAACCACTTTGACCAATCTTTATATTAACTTAGCCTGTTCATGAGCTCTCGGGTTGATAAATAACTTTTAAACAACCGTGTCAGTGAGTACGCGATTAAACGTCAACCATGTCAGGGAGTACGTGATTAAACGTCAACCATGTCAGGGAGTACGCAATTAAACGTCAACCGTGTTAGTGAGTACGCGATTAAACGTCAACCGTGTCAGTGAGTACGCGATTAAACGTCAACCGTGTCAGTGAGTACGCGATTAAACGTCAACCATGTCAGGGAGTACGCGATTAAACGTCAACCATGTCAGGGAGTACGTGATTAAACGTCAACCGTGTCAGTGAGTACGCGATTAAACGTCAACCATGTCAGGGAGTATGCGATTAAACGTCAACCATGTCAGGGAGTACGCGATTAAACGTCAACCGTGTCAGTGAGTACGCGATTAAACGTCAACCGTGTCAGTGAGTACGCGATTAAACGTCAATCATATCAGTGAGTACGCGATTAAACGTCAACCATGTCAGGGAGTACGTGATTAAACGTCAACCATGTCAGTGAGTACGCGATTAAACGTCAACCATGTCAGTGAGTACGCGATTAAACGTCAACCGTGTCAGGGAGTACGTGATTAAACGTCAACCATGTCAGGGAGTACGTGATTAAACGTCAACCGTGTCAGTGAGTACGCGATTAAACGTCAACCGTGTCAGTGAGTATGCGATTAAACGTCAACCGTGTCAGTGAGTACGCGATTAAACGTCAACCGTGTCAGTGAGTACGCGATTAAACGTCAATCATGTCAGGGAGTACGCGATTAAACGTCAACCCTGTCAGTAAGTACGCGATTAAACGTCAATCTTGTATGATCTTGTATGTCGATTATCAAGAGGCCAGAGTTCCAATATCAGTCAGGTGTTCTGTGGGCGGTTCTTCCTAAATGGCTTGACCCTTTTTTTCTAAGAAAATGTAGGTATATCTCCTATAATATTTTACCTTCACGATCCCTAACACACTATCGTAATTAATTATATGTGTACTAGCGGACCCGACAGATGTTGTCCTGCCCGAACGTTGGCTTTTCGTTTGGGTGGCATAATTGATTTCGATAATAAAACAAATACTATGTGATCATCACAATTACAAACTCACAATGAACTCCATTTAGTGAGTTACACAAATATTACAAATTCAGTGTTTGTCAAGACAAACATACAAAATAAAACATCTTTTCATTTTTGGCATTTCGCCCACAACTCCACAAATATCAGCTGTATCTAAAAACAAACATAGCTATGAATTATTCTCAGAAGTTCAATTATTCATGAACTTTTCAGAAGGTTTTAACAGTCAATTATTGATAAACTTATGATTTTTTTAACGGTCAATTATTAATATTATATTCATTACTATAAATATTAGTTTGTTGGGGGGGGGAGGGGTGACATTTTGAGGTTACATGTTCTGATATGCAAAAAATCTTTAAAAAAATTCCCCCCCAAAAAAATTCCTAGAACCCGATTGCAGCGCCACCTACCGGGTCCAATTGTGAATCCAAACCATCCACGGACCCAATCAAACACACACAAAAAATGTCATCAAAATCGGTCCAGCCGTTTAGGAGGAGTTCAGTGACATACACACGTACAGAAGAATTTTATATATATATGTATATGTATATATATATATATAACCAGGATGGGTATTGAAACGTGGCGGGAAACCTATGTGGATAGCCCAGACAGGTAGTAAGGCGTGGTGTAAGATAAAAAAGGAGCAAATTTAGTAAATTGACTAGTGTTATAAAATGGATAAGCTACTCCGTAAAGACCGTAGCCATCATACCGATAAACTAATATTCAATGTGTAAGGCCTCTAGAGCCATAACCGACTAAGTATATTCCAAACTACATTTTCAGAAAATTAAATTATAAATTGAGTACTAAATAAAAGGTTTATATATTTTAAACATAAAAATAAGCTGAGATAATCCTAAATTTACTCTCTAAAATAGTTTCTTCTTTTAGTCCGATGATGTGAGCAATAAAAAATAAAAAATAAGCAACGTAATATTTCCAGAACCGAAAAGAAAAAAAACAACAAGAAATCAAGTTAAATAAATAACGGCAATTCCCGACCCTAAAGTTTGTGCGTTTGAAACAAAAGTTATTTCTTTTGACACGGCTGAAGAAATTGTGAGTGACTTTCTTCCCCCCCTTTCCTTCTCGGGCTCGCTAACCCCAGCCAGAAAACTGTTGTTTGCTCCTGTTTGCGACAACCCAAGCCACAAAAAACTAACTTCTTTATTTATTGGACATGCCGTGTCTGGTGCAGAATTCGCTGGAGATAAGCCTTCTGGAAACAAATAGAAATGGAGCTTCGACAAAAGAAAAGTATTTTCGTGGCTTTTTACTACGTGTAGTAATGTTAAATTAAGGCTAGTGGCCTCATTTTGTTAATTACTAACACCAAACAACCAGAGATAGTCAGTCACCCACTACCTTACACACGACTTTCTTGTATTAAAATAATAATCATATTCCAGTTTTATTAGTTTAGCAGCATGAACTGAATCTCAACCTGTAATTAAGTAACCAGAGTTTATAAATACTGTCAAATAATTTAATCGGGCCTAAAGTGGTATTTAGGGTGTCTATATATATATATATATAGGGTATATAGGATATAGGGTGTCATGTGGTCAGCACAACAAACCCTCCAGCCGTTAATCTCCGTTGCTCAGTTTTCTGGACCGGAGGTGCTACTTCTCCTTTCAAGCAGCTTCTCATTTTCCCTCACGATGCTGAGTTGACCCCGTTCCAGAGCCACTTCTTCATAGAAAATTTTGGAAGCACTGGGGATCGAACCCGGGATCTTTGTATTTGTAGCCAGGAACTGACAACTAAAACACAGAGGTGGTCTTACAGCTGTTAAATGGTGATAAAATTATGGAATAAATAGTAACTCTGGTTTATTTGTTAATCATGGTTATAGCAGCATTTAAATATCAGATTCTTTAAATTTAAAAATGACACCTGGACATGGGAATCGAAATTGTGACTTTGGGCTTAGTAATACTATTTAGCACCACGTCTTACTACCCGTTCGGGCTATACGCTTAAGTACTATTTACTCTAATGGGTTAGGAACTAGATAGGTTGAATATAGAGGAAGTGAATCTGCATTTGTGTGGAGGGAGAGTGGAAAACAATTTAGGGAAAACCACCCCAGTTTACCAGAGCAAGATTCGAACCTTGGTCTCTCCGTCCTCGGCAGTCTAACTCAACACGAAAATTGCGCGTTAGCTAACTACGCCACCGAGGCGGGTTGGGCTTAGTACGCCAATGTTCTAACTACTGAGCTATCCAGGAGTCGTCTCGGGCCCAGGGTCATTCTTCCCTCATATTTTAAGGCAGAGTCTATGATGGACGTGTGAAAATTGTCGGCTGTAAATGTAAACACAATTAATATCACGAGATATCAGATAACGCAACCAACTTCGACTCGAGAAGGCTTTATGCTGCCAAAAATACACTTACAACTATTGTACGAATGTGCATATCATGATGGATTAAATAGCAACTCTAGTTTACTTAATAATTACTGTTATAGCCACAAATAAATAACATATTCTTTAATATATCGAGACGATTCCTTGATAGCTTAGTGGTTAAAATATAGGTGAACTAAGTCAAAGGTCCCGGATTTGATTCTCCTGTCCAGGTGGTAATTTTTAAATTATATAATATGAAAAAAATTGTTTCACCGGTCTCACTTTCACTGTGTCTAATGAACACAAATAGCCACACAACTGGTCTGATCTGTTTTCCCATTAACTAGGAGGTCCGGGTTGGAATCTTATCCATTAATCCTTAGTGTGTTTTATCCTGGATGGCTTTCCACTTTCACAACCCACAAATGCATGCACCTTTCCTTTAAGAGTCCACCCTATTCATTATCAGCCCATTAGTATGATTTTGGAACAACACGGACGGGTATTAAGACAAGTTGCACATAAGAATTATATTACTCAATGGTGTTGCTATTCAAATAATGTGGTACTTATATGTGTGTTTGTACAAATACTAATCACAATCAAACTTATGTTAGTGGTATTTTATTCATTCTATTCCAAGACTTGTTACAAATTGTAAACAATAATGAGGTTGCTATGGGCAACTGAGGAGGGGTTGGGGGGGGGGGGGGGATTTTCCAATCAACCCTTCCTCCAAACGATAGAAATAATAGTTTTTTAGCATATTTACAATGCCAAATTGATTTAGTTTACTATGTTTATTTCATACTTATGTTTTATTTACTGAGAAAATAAAACAATATCTACATAGTTCTAATTGCGCTAGTTAATGGATTTTACGCTCGCAAATTAGCTGCCAATTATTTATCTTGTAGTTATATTTATCCACAAATAATGTGCTCTTTGTGGTGTACGTAAAAAGAAAAGCCGGTTAATTAATACTACCCGCCTCGGCGGCGTATTTAGCTAGCACGCCAGTCGTGTTGAGCTAGACCACCGAGGACGGGGAGATCGAGGTTCGAATCTAGGTCGGGTGAACTGGGGTTGGTTTTTCCTAAATGGTTTTCCACTCTCCCTCCACGCAAATGCGGGTTAACTTCCTCTAAATTCAACCTTCCAAATTCCTAAACCATTAGTGTAATTATTATTTAAGCGTATAACCTGAACGGGTAGTAGGACGTGGTGCTAAATATAATAATAATAATAATAATATTTAATACTAATCATAATCGAATATTTAACATGATATATCAATATCATATTTTATTGACTTCAAAATTAAAATGCTGATCAAAGGTCAGTTTCTAATAACATATATTTTATATGACACCTCCATACCTCCACCTCCTTCCTATCGAAAAGAATGTATCCTATCTACGCCACTGGTAGCGGTACTAACATCAACAAACTGTTACAGAAAGTAATATGTGGGCGATGTTCATTTAATGGACTATGTCATTTTCTACTGAAGATGGAGTGCTCGCTTCTCAGTTCGGATGTTATTTATGAATAGACTGTAATAGATATTTACTATCGCTACTTCCAAACAGATTATGACGGTTTCTGCTCACGCGATGAGTTATATCTTCCGTCAGGATGGGTTCTATCACTTCAAATGGTTCGAGGGACGGAAATACTACAATTGTATTTTTTTTTGTTCTGCATTTTGTGTTTCATGTATAAAAAAAACTATCCATTTAAGAAGATGGAGACAAATTATTTTTGTTTCTTTTTAAGGCAATACGTTTTACTACACGTTTGAGCTCTACCCATTTTTGTACATTAATAGCAAGGGTGGATAAAGTGTAATTTAAATTAAATGAATACGAATTTGCTTGGAGGCCGACTCATAAACCGTTTAAGGGGTTGAATGGAAGGAGGGTTAAGGGCAGACTTTTAAAAAAAATTATAGCGTAACATTTTTTTGGCCAAAATAAATAAAATATCTCTCCATTAGAAACATAGAGGTTATTTTTCTTCACATGGTGATATAAACGGTTATTGAATATTTGTCATGAGCATAGTGGCATTAGATGACAAACCTTTTATATTAAGAGAAAAAATTGTCATTAAATTCAAGGAAACCATTGACAGATATTCAAGAACTGTTGAGGTCATCATTTGATGAAAATTAAACTATATGTTTCTAATAGAGCAATATTTGA
Source organism: Timema podura (assembly GCA_033556935.1). Classification (NCBI taxonomy): domain Eukaryota; kingdom Metazoa; phylum Arthropoda; class Insecta; order Phasmatodea; family Timematidae; genus Timema; species Timema podura. Next base: position 7,278,015 of record JAVRXN010000008.1, on the reverse strand, counting down.
TTTAATTTAAACAAAAATCTTGTTTGTATACAAAAACTACAAAAATACTGCCCTTACCTTACATTCCCTTTCATCCCACCCTGGGTAAAACAATTCTCACTACACCCGACAAAGATACGAATCCCAAAGATTGCAAACAGCTTAAAGAGCCTCTGTTAAATGATTTACAACGCGTCAGATTCACACCTGTGAATCAGTTTTAAATCTAGGTAAAAGTTTAAATTTAAATATCGTACCAAATATTTACTTAAAGTTTTAACTCCTAAATATTTTACAAGATCATAAAGAGCTTAATGAGCCTCTTTTAAAGGGTCTACAATGCATCTGATTCACACCTGTAAATACAGACAAAATAGTTTTAAATTTAAGAAATTTAAATTTAAAATAAATAAATTTAAAGTAAATATTGCACCAGATATTTACGTAAAGCACAAAGGTTTGACTTCCCGAGTAAACTCAAACCTTCGCGGGATCATTACCCTCGTCACTTTTTAAAGAATTAAATAAGATTCCCACATTTAAATTTCTAATAGAAAAACAAAGTTACGTTAGAAAACATAAAATTTGCCTAAATGAATCAGCGAATATAAAAGTCAAAACCATATTAATCAACAATAAGTTACTTTGACATTAACTTCAAAGAAAAGAAGTCTACAAAACAACCAATAAATGAAACAAAGTCAATTTAAAGAATTTAAATTATTACTGATAACCACAAAAGCAAAAAAATTAATATTTTATCTAAATATTGCAAACATAAAAAGAGCCAGGAAATGTGGCTACCTATTTAAACCAAGAAAATATAAAGATACTAGCGCCCATGTGGTTACAGGAAACATTAAGTGCTCCAAAACAGAATTTACTTTTAACATTAAAGTTTTTAGCAAAACATTACCGATGCCTACACTTACAGATTTACATTACAAACTAAACCAAAGTATTCAGGAAAATCAAACCCATCGAAGCAATAAGTAGTTTTTAGATTCAAACATAGATATTATTATCAGCCATCCTAGATAGATACTGTCCTAGTCCTGAAGAGGACTTACCGTGGAAGTGGTGGTTGTAATGGTCATCGATATTTTCTTTGTGCCCTCGTTATATAGGTCTAGTTGCAAGGAGGGAAGGTGGGAGATTTCCTTTGTTATTACGTCATTCGCAAGCATCAGGTTAGAAGGCTGATTGCTGTCATCATGTACACCAGGTTCTAGTTGTCTTGAATTCAACCGTTGCATTCGACTCATTTTCATAACATCAACTCCAAGACGCCAGACGCGCAGAGGTAGAACTATGCTTGTTAGGTCACATAGGCCAGCCAGGTGTTCAAGCACATGATTGGTCTTGTCTTAGTACAGCACGGGCCAATCAGAGCATTACAAGCTTACTCTGTTGGAACATCAGGGTTCTGCACAATTTGTAGTGTTTTTGGACTTCTCTTCAATCTAGCATTCGTGGTGATGAGACTGGACTTGCAAGCAGCTCTACTTCAGCAGACATATGCGTGAGTAGAACACCTATATTTGACATAGCAAGTTCGTGATGTTTAATAATGCTGGATGTCTATGAGTACAAGATCACTTTGGGGTAGTATTTCTATTGCAGGATGTCTATGAATATTATCTTCTTTAGGGGTGGGTAATATTTCTATTGCAGGATGTCTATGAATATTAGCTTGTTTAGGGGTGTGTGTAGTAACATTGTCATATTAGCAGTACACGCTAATGTTACAACTCATACAATTTAATGTCGAATTAGTCCACACTGGTGTACACGCTGACTAAATGCTAGGCTCATCTAGTCTTACCGGTGACTAGGTTTAGGCCTATTTGGTGTTGTTTTTACTGATTGGTTGACCACTCTCATACTGTGTACGCAATGGGAGGTATTTTCCCTTAAATTTTATATTTCTAGTCCTTACCTAAATTGTTTATATAACCTCATATTACAAATAAAATAACGGTAATAGAAACAAAATTATTATTAATTATACTATCAGAAATGTATATACTATTATTTAAAATATATCTTACTTGTTGTTGTACAATACTTGCATTTGTAGACAAATTTATTATTGTAAATAAATATGTTTTCTAAAAACGCTTATTAATAAAAATAACATATTATAGAAAGTAATTTGCCGAAATTGTATTTAGGTTTACTATAAAAATAGGTATATAAGTTTCTCATATAATTTAATGTTGGAGTATAATACTCTAAGATTTCTCGGGCATAACTAAGTGTTTCATATTCGTCTTCACGCTCTCGCCTCTACGTTTACAGCCGTAACGTTTCTTATCAAATACCGAACACACATTTTTTTTTCTTCTAGGTGACTCGGGAACTAACGCGTTGTTTTCCTTCCCCGACAAGACACGTTAAGTGGTTCTTTGATATGAAACAAACGCTCGCCAAGGTAATGACAAGCACGTTCTGGTTTTAACGTCTTTTGCTCCAAGCTATATTATAATTTTTATTCATTTTTCACGAGTAACAAACTCTTAAAGACGCGTTCACGATCCCGTGACAACTATTGATACTTTTGGTGGGGAAATTTTGTTAGAGTAACTTCTCAATAGTACTATGTCTATTAGATTAGAACGTTAGTGTAGCGCTGTTTTCTCTACACCTTTTTTTTAGCATCGTGTCTTACTATTCGTTGAGGTTATACGCTAATATATTAATGATTAATTATATTAAAGAGATAGGAATGAGGAATGTTGAATTTAGAGGAAGTATACCCGTATTTATGTGGAGGGAGATTGGGAAACCATTTACGAAAAACCACACTCAGTACATCCAAACGAGATTCGAACCTTGATCTACCCATCATCAGTTACTGCAAGAGTAGCGTCTTAGAGCATGCGGCCACCGAAGCGGGTCGCATTTGATTAATCTATTGTAGTAGGGATTAAGAAAGTAAAGTTTGAAGGCAAATAGTTTTCATTTGCCTGGAGGGAGAATGGGAAACCATTCTTGAAAAACCATATACTTAGCACAATCAGCCGGTACTTAAACCCGACCTCCCCATCACTGACAAAAATAGACCAAAAGGAGCTAGAAATGTAGTCCACATGCACACCGCTGTGGGATTAATTGTTGGTTTTTTTTTTACGTTCCTCTTTTTTTGGTGTGACCCGCATCTTATTGGCCGTTCTAGATATTTAGATATCCACACCAATTGGGTAGGGATTGATAAGGAAGATTTTTGAAGTAAATACACCCTCATTTGCATGGTGAGGGAGTGAGAAGTCAAATAGGAAAACATACATTCGGTACACCGACCGGGGCTCCTTTGAGTTCTCCGTCACCAGAAGTACAATATTTTGTGAAACTGATCCCTTAGGTAATTATTCCACTGATGTGGACTAGATTCTTTTCTTACCCATCCGCAATTTTAATAAAACTAATTAGGTAGAGAGGAGGAAAGATTAATTTCAAGCGAAATATATTATTCTCTTTTACTTTGATAAAGATTGCGAAACAATTGGTATAAAACTCCCAAACATACCCAGCCGGTATTCCAACTCCAACCTCACCATCCCACATGCCACTCTAGTCGAATTGCAGCCGCTAAGGTAGTAGTGTTGGGGACGCTGGAAAGGGTAGGTGTTTTTTGCAGTTTTCTTATCAACACTTTTTTTGGTTCAAATAAATAAAATATTTCTTCAGTAAAAACATGAGAGTTTATTTTTCTTAACATGGTGACCTGAACAGTTTTGGAATATTCCGTCGATGGTGTACTGGAATTTAATTACAGCTCTTTCTCTTCGTTTAAAAAGTTTGTTATCTAATGCCGCTAAGCTCATGACAGGTATTCAACAACGGTTTCTATCACCATGTGAATTTTTTTTTTATCTTTATGTTTGTACTGAAACAATATTTAATTTATTTAGGTGAAAATAATGTTTTATTATAAAAACTACTCAAACGAAGGTCTTTTATCTCATCCCCTACATTCCACCTTAACGTGTGTGTCCATCTTGGTAAGTGTAGATGTCTTGTCAAGAGGGTTATTCGATCTACGCTTGGTACTGTGAACCGTTGACCTCTTGACCATGTTTGTTGTTCTAAATATTGAATATGTTTTTAAAGATGCTCTTCATGGTAACCTAAGATCTTGGACTGGATTTCCTTCAACATTCATCCTAATAACCTTGTAAGGTGAAACAATCTAAGACCAGCATCGCTGTCTAAGGTGTCAATTTCAGCTGGCATGATTTGTCAGCTCCGACCCGGTTAGATTTCAAATCCCGGCCGTGTGTAGCAGTGTTGCCAACTGTACGATCTGGATACTACTTTTGATATAATTTCACCACGTGTACAATCCAATTTTAGGATATTTTCTAAAAGTAATATCCTGTGGCCCCGCTATCTAAAACAAATTTTACATTAATTATTATTATTTTTTATGAAAATCGCAGGGATTATCAATATATGTCAGAAAGTAGTATCCTACCGGTCAAAATACAATCCATTTCAGGTCCATGTACTATACTATCGCTAGAGACTATAGACTTGGCAACACTGGTGTGTAGAAAGGGTGGGGCTTTTTGTTCTAAAGAGTTTCCCAACTCGATTTACAAGAAACGCGGGCACATGTTCTTTAAGCTACTTTCTTACGTCGCCGCGTCCTAGTGTGACTGTGTGGATATCCCGGACGGGTAGTAAGACACGGTGTAAAGAATAAAGCAAAATCATAAAACAATTTATTGGTAGTTTGTCGAGTAAAGATTCAGGTTCTATAGCTAGTGACTAGCACTACATCTATCGGGCTATAACCCAGAGTTGCCACCCACCGTCGTTGAATTCCCACGTCTGAATATTTTACTAGGGGGATCTTCTCAAGCCCAGCAGCTGTCACGCAAGTCGAGACATAAAAACTTGGGGTTTTCCTCGGGTTGGCGAGCGAGAGCTATTTCTAGCCTCCGTCGCTCGCGAAGATTCCTACAGACAGGTTTACTGCCACATTATGCGTCGATACCAGGAGCTTGAGGTAGAGAGAGATTGGTAGTGATGACTGTGACGGCATCCTGTCCCAGGAGGGGCTTCCTCTACTCTTTCTGGGGTGAGAGAGGTTGGCGAACATAGCCCACTTTCAAACAACGTGGGCAGGAGAACCTTTTTGACAGTATGCACCCAATATATCGATAATTTTCCGATTAAATCTTTTGCAAACACAAATTAATTTTTAATAACAAAATGGACAATTTCCAAAGCAATATTAGTATCATTGTAGGCCCGCCTCGGTGGCGTAGTTGGCTAACGCGCCAGTCGTGTTGAGCTAGACCACCGAGGACGGGTAGATCGAGGTTCGAATCTCGGTCGGGTGAACTGGGGGTGGTTTTTCCTAAATGGTTTTCCACTCTTCCTCCACGCAAATGCGGGTTCACTTCATCAAAATTCAACCTTCCCAATTCCTAACCCATTAGTGTGATTAGTACTTAAGCGTATAGCCTGAACGGGCAGTAAGACGCGGTGCTAAATTAATTAATTAATTAAAAAAGTATCAATGTATATAATAGCTACTTTATTATTATTGTGTTACTGCAAATGTTTTATACCGTTTAAAGCAGTGGCGCATCTAATATTAAGAAGGGTAAACTGAGTTTATAGATACAAACATCTTAACTTATTTCTCGTTATTTATTAGCTTTAACCAATGGTTTAGCAGATATTAAATTTATCACAGATTTTAGTGCATAAGACACTTCAGGTTTTACTATAGTACTCTCAGTAAGAACTATATCAGTTCTTCTCCTTCAATTTTAAAACTAGATTGAAGCTTAATCATTTTAAAATGAACGTGCAATTTACTTAAAACAATGTATTCCTATTCAATACAAAAAGTAGATAACAGTAAGTTTAGAAAGGCCATTCTCTAGCGTCCAAACCTCTCATAATTCCAGATTCATTATAAAAGTACTAGGATAAAAATAAATAAAAGCTATTGTTTAAATCACAATATTGCTTTTTTTTATGTTAAATAGTTCTTACTATAGACCTTTGTAAGTAAAAACAAATAGAGTGAACCTACAATAACTTTAGCTCTGTACAAATTTTGGTTCCTGGTTATTTTAAACGTAGGATTCTAGCACAAAACTTTATTCAAATATTAACCAAAAATTGAAAGAAGTATCTTGAATGTCGAAGAAATTCACACGTTCTAAGAAATATGTGTTGGCTCATGATGTTCTGCAACGCTAACTAGAAACAACTGAATACCAACACGTTCCATTTTTGAGTGAATGAACAGAAGTTTTTAATTTATTATAAACAATATAATTATTTTGCTTTATGACGATGGATAATAAGCGTTATGGAAATACAGCTATGATATTTGTGTTCTTATAAGCGGGTCAGCGTGGGAAAGAGCATAAAAAGCTGAAAATATTTCAACTAGTTCATAGAGGATCGCACTGAAAGCCTGTGATTTGCTTGATTTATGTTTTGGTATTTTAGGTCAACGTGTTAGTTTACAGACAGATTTGATTCATAGGCTCATCAAAAATAGAGATCTAAATCGGGCGTGGTGCAGCAATCCACACGCTAACAGGAATGTATGAGTATATTGAAATGATGCTTCGACTCGCCAGCGAGAAACAGCTGATAATCATCATATTGTGTTTTTAGAGTGGACAGTTAGATATTTTATATTAATTTCACCATAGCTATTTTTAATCATTTTTTTTCTGTCGTGAAACCCATCAATACAAAACAAGAATGACACATACGCTTTCAATTATTTAATAATAAGCTAAATTTAAGTCAATAGGTTAATACTCTATGTATGGAATTAAATAATAGTGTTTTTTTCGTAAGTAAATCCTTTTTAAAAATTTGTTTTCAATCATTCCTATAACATGAACCTTTAAATCTATTTCATTTAACTATTTATTAGGTTCCTGCTCCCAAGAAGATGTATTCGAGCAGCTAGAACCGAGGAAACTGAAACTATTTCAAGTTGAGTCTATCTGACATAACGAATGGCACAGAAAAAATTAAGATTGGTTTAAATATTTTCAGGTGACACTACTTCTCTTGTGTTTGTTATTGAAAGTGTAAATCCATATTAAATTTATATCCCAACAAAAGTCTCAGAGAGGTAGACTAACATAATAAAGTATTTATAAAAGAGCCAGTTATTTTTAATAATGCCAACTATCATAACCACCATAATCATCATCTCATCTCATCTCATCTCATCGGGAGATGGAAAGAATATACGATCATAACATTTAGACGTGTCTTGAGCAACGGTACATATCAGTTATTACTTAAGTTTCTGACAATCTCTTTTCTGACTTAGGTTACTGCTTCAACCTCGTGTTTGGGTGAGAGGGGCTGCGAGTACCCTCTTTACTCACATCCAAAATATCTGCTGAGCTTGTTGAAACTCTTTTGCAACCTCTCAGTCCGGTTCGTATAATAATATGATTATTTTATGATAATACAACCAGCATCAATGAGTAAGAGGTCATGTTTGCTTAGTTTGGTTTATCGTTGATGGGGAAGTTCAGGTTCTAATCCCGTCTTGGTGTATTGAAGGTATTTTTCCTAAATGATGCTCCCCTACCAACCCCATACAATGGTTGGTACATATACTCTTAACCATACCTTCCTCAATAATGTCGCATTAACGTAATTAATATAAGGTCATATATACATATAACCCAACAAGCAGTTTCTAGCCTTGATATTTAGACTAAGTGCCCAACGGTACAGGTTGAAAAACAAACATAGCTTAGTTATGTATGTTTGAGTTACATTACTCGTATCCCAATATGTGGGAATATTAGCTGATGTATCGCATTGCCCAGGGAACACCTGAATGTATTAGTCGTACACTTTTTCCATGGAGGTTCTTTCCATGTCCCGATGAGAATTGGTGAAGGTGATAGTGAATATGAGGGTGTGGAACCAATAGAGGCTCTTAACTTGTTTAAAACCTTACCAGATCTTGGTGACCATTGGGATATTTCCCCTTTAGGTAAAAATATACATGGCCAGGAGTTGAACCTGGGACCGCTAGAATGATAGTCAGTTGCACTGACGGGTACCCGTCATTTGGCCTAAAGGCATTTGGCCTAAAGTGTAGGCTAAATGCCTTTAGGCCAAATGCCTTTTAGGCCAAATGCCTTTTAGGCCAAATGCCTTTAGGCCAAATGCTTTTAGGCCATATGACTTTAGGCCAAATGCCTTTTAGGCCAAATGCCTTTAGGCCAAACACCTTTAGGCCAAACGCCTTTAGGCCAAATGACTTTTTGTAAATTTAATTTTTAGACCATTTATTAAAATGTGTTTTGCTGTCTCCGGAAACATTCGTTATGATTTGTAGTGATGCTAATAGATGGCGAGGTGTGTAGTGTTTAGTTAACTAGTATATACTACCGTTTCAAATTACGTAAGTCTTTTCTCAATTTACTTCTTCCCAAGGTATAGCAGCACGTCCATTAACCTGTAGTACCACTTTTGTATGTTGAACTGTTTACATTGCCAAGGTTTTATACTAGTTTTTGTACCGTTTTGTACCAGAAATAAAAAGTTTTGTACACGTACCGTTTTCTATTAATTAGCACATACATGTGGTCACACCATTTTAATAATTTTGTTTTATTTTGAATTTTGAATTTTTTTAAGTACCAAAGTATATTTGTTTATTAATTTTGCTAAATGAATTAATAAATCATTCTTTTTTTATAATCATATTAACTTACTCGAGTTTGCCCACGGCTTCGCTCACATTTAAGTTGGCTAAATTATCTTATTTATAGAAAATCATCTAAACCAGGTTTTCTCAAACTCTATGCTCTTAAGCCTTACGTGAACATTTAAAGTAATTGTTAAGACTCTCTTTCTTAGAATAAGATAACTTTTTTACGTTAAAATACAAAAATGAGACATTTATTATTTAATTTATTTCGTTATTTTCTGATAAGAGCTTTGTAGAAGTTTATTAAGAATATTAAAGATTTGTAATATATTAATTAATTTTATTGCTTCATAAGCCAAACAGAATATTAATTTTTTAGTCAATCATAATTTAGCAAGTCGAAGGAAGTGAAAAATTGGTTCACACCTCATTGAAAATCCCCTCACGCCTCGCAGTTTGAGCAACCCTGATCTAAACTACCAAAAATACAATTTTAGACACGTGTGAGGTGAGAACTTTGTATGTTGATGAAGCCACAAATTAACTACTACCTATAAGAAGTAAAATCAATTATATATATGTGCAGTCTTTGCATCAATATTTGCTCGCTTACGCGGAGACATTGCTGAAATGAACACCAAAATAAATAGTTTAAATTTACTAATTAAACTTGAATTAATTTGAAAGAATCACTCTAGTAAGCACCTCAGGGCCTGGATTCACTAACGGGAGCAAATAGTTGCGCTGGCGCAAGTTTGAAAGATGTGCTGAAATCCTTTTTCACTAAAAGAAGCAGGCGCAATTTGAGAGCAAAGTTACGCCTTTTATTTGCCACCACTCAAGAGTAGGCGCAACTATTAAAATCATGATTGTCACTTCAATAAATTTAAATGGCGGCATATTATCGTTAATGCTTAAAATACAATAATTAGTTAACTGTACTTCAATTAATAATAAAGAAATTAAAATAACAGACGTTTGTCAAGCACAAAATTTGTTTAAATTTAGATAGTGGTAACAAAGCAATTACTTACCTTTTATTGTTGAAATCTTACATTCAAACGACGTAATGGCATTTATTGCATTATTACAAAACAAAACGTCAAACGAAACCACGAACTGTGTAATCTTTGTCTAGATCCAAAGAGGTTTGTATTCCTTCGAATCCAAAGAGATCGCGTCACTAAATATGGTAGTTAGTATAGCTTTAAAATAAGTTTTAAAGTTTCTATAAGTGTTTTCTTAATGGAACTTAAGCTTTAAACTAATAATATTAATAAATACTAAATAATATACTAATATTGGTTTTGTAAGGCACCCACAAAGAGGCCGTTTCTAATTTTATTGCTAGTCTACAAGAAAATATTTAGAAATCCTTGTATTTGCTGTCATTTTCATTAGAGATTTAAAATAAAGTAGCCTTGACTTTGAAAGGAAATTCTTCGCATTGATTGGTCGAAAGGAGCGCAAATGATGACGTTTGTGATGACGTCACCCTATTCTTGCCACCAGTTTGCGCCTAGTTTAGTGAATACGAAAATGGAGCAAATAAATAAGGCGCATCTTGGGGAGCATCTTGGGCGCAATGTTGCGCCATTTCTAGACTTGCGCCGGAGCAGATTTGCTCCCGTTAGTGAATCCAGGCCCAGCTTATCAAATAAATTGTTCTGTTAGTAATTGTTTCTATTGGTTTTTGAAAATTTTCCCTTCTCCTCCCCAATCATAATTTCTCTATTCTCTAATATTCACATATAGGCCCTCTATGTGGATCATACCGGCCTGTAAAAATCATTGATCTCTATGATATAACTGGATGGACATACACATGCACATTCCAAGGACAAAAGCTTGACGCTCAAGTGTATCATCTGCTACACAGAGGGGGGGGGGGACAGATTTAACTGTTTCTTTAAATGTTCTTATGCGAAAACATGTCTCTGATGAATAAAAGTGTTATTGTTTTTTTTTTTTTTTTAGCACCGCGTCTTACTACCCGTTCGGGTTATTCGCTTAAGTACTAATTACACTAATGGATTAGGAATTGGGAAGGTTGAATTTAGAGGAAGTGAACCCGCATTTGCGTGGAAAGAGAGTGGAAAACCATTTAGGAAAAACCCCCCCAGTTCACCCGACCGAGATTCGAACCTCGATCTACCCGTCCTCGGTGGTCTGGCTCAACACGACTGGCGCGTTAGCCAACTACGCCACCGAGGCGGGTTGTTATTGTTTGAAAATAGTGAAGTATTATACCACACTTTCCTGAAGAAACATTTACATTAAAGGATATACAATCCAGTTTTACATGTAATACTGTACAGATATGAATAAAACCTTAGATATTCCCATTTCTATGTATTTATCATCAATGTTGTTTACAGTCTGGCACGACTACACTTATATTTAAAGTTAATTATTAGCTTGTATATTGGTTTCAGAAACCATATTATATTGAAAGTTCTATAAATTAATATTTATTATTTATTAATGAACAAGGTATCTTAAAACTTGATTACATTTGTTTGAATGACAAAATTTGAATAGTTGCCATGCATTCAAACTATCACTTAGGTTATAGGCTTGTGGAAAGTATTATTTTAATAATACCTGTTTTTTTTAAGTTGGCTCATATCTTTCAGAAACCATATTATGTTGAAATTTCGATAACTATAATGAAACAAGTCAGCTAAAAACTGTATTACATTTGTTTGAATGACACACTTTGTGTAGAAGTCTTACGTTCAAATGATAATTTAGGTTATAGGCTTGTAGGAATTACATTATCTACTAAACCCTGATTTTAGTAATAATCCCAATCTGTAAGGCTTTATTTCGTACCAAAATAATATCATATATATAATATTTTGGTAGGATGAACGGCAATTTAGAACAGAAGTAGAAATTTCCTTCTGTAAGGTCTTTTATCCTAACTAAACACAACTATAGGGTAGGATTCTGGTACGAGATAAAGCGTTACAAGTAAGCTTTCTTCAAAAATCATCTTACATATTAGGCTACATCAACTTATTTAAAGAAAAAACTAACCAGTTTTGAACTTTTATATGCTCTTCAAAGCTTTAACTAACATATTTATTTAATTTAACCACTTACACATTGATTTTTCTCATATATTCAATCAGATTAATGAACTATGTCAAAATGACACATTGCCTTGTATTGGTAAAAGAAAGAAAGAGATACCCGAAAGTTTATTTCTCTCTTACATAATGGTATGCAGAGGACAGCTCGAAAATTTCAGCCACAGATGTCCATCCAGTTATACTATAGAGATCAATGGTAAAAATATCATTTACTAACTTGTCCTGCTTATACACGGACCAAATCTTTTACGAAAGTTTATCTTTATTGCTTCATAGGATGTATAGTCAGCCTCGTGACTATTCATCCACACTTCAGCTTCACCTACTAACTTTGAATTTAAAAAATGCTATTTTTTGTGCTTTGGTGAGTTTACTATTTTCAAAAAGTCTATCCATCTTTTTCAAAAACTGTACAGCATGCACCCTAACATTATTTCCACTGAAGGTGGGTACATAGTCCATTAATTGATTCTGGATGCTTGTATTAGGTAATACCAAGGCACCAGCAGTAATTAGCATCCCTTTTTCCACTACTTCGTCATATTTTGACTTAGCCTGTTCTAGTTGTTGTCGCATTTGTTCGACTGTTTGTAACGTCTTGTCCACAGTTTCAGTCAAGTTGTCCTTAAATTTGTCCAATTGCTGGTCAACTATTTCCTGTAAGTAAACATCTGGTACTGTGTGTCCATCAAAGAAATCATTTTGGAATTTAAGGCTATCACTACATTTTTGTTGTTCTTTTTCAACAGTCGCAAATCGTTCTGTTAAATGGTGTACCTGTTCTAGAATTTCATTTTTATTTTATCGCAACTTTCCTGAGTAGTTTTTCCTTTGGAATTTAAAGCGTCCTGTTTAAGCTTAAAGTTTTCCTTTGCATTTTTAAGTTTTTTTATCTGCTCATTCGTCTGTTTTTCTGACTTATTACAGTCTTCCCTAAGCGTCTGTAGTTCGTCCCTTACCTGCGTTTGGTCACTTTCAGTCTGTTGTATTTTCTGTAATTTTTTGTTAAAGTCGTTTTATACTTCTTGAAATTTACCCTGCAATTCTTGTTCTAACCTGTTGAATTGTTCATTTACACCCTTAAATTTTTCATCAAACTTTGTATTTAAATTCTGATTCTTTTCTTTGATTTCTTTTAACTCCCGGCTATTCTTTTTGTAGCTCCTGTCTAGTTTTTTGTAGCTCCTGGCTAGTTTTATCGAACCTTTCATTTATTTTCTGATTTAACATTTCACTCTTTTCACTACTCTCTTTAATTTGCTGACTTAACTTTTCACTCTTTTCACTACCCTCTTTCATTTGCTGCACTAACTGCATTAATATTGCATTTAGGTCATTTGCTGATGTTTGTTGAGCTACATCTCCTACCTTTGAAACATTTTCCACCCCCCTTAAGTCTTCTTCTTTATGAACTATTGGTTCAACTACTTTCTCATGTTGTTCACTTTGTTCCTGATCAGATAGTTCTAAACAAGAATGTTCTTCTACCATTGGTTGGGAATATTGCGTTAGGGGAGGATTATCCTCACTGCTACTACTGTCTGTCTCTTCCATATTTAATGAAGTTTTGCTGTTGATGACTTACGTGAGATTTTCCTTGCGTACCCCACCTGAAGTCTAGAAGCTTTGGACCTTATTCAGAATCCACCGGGTTTTGAACTCTTCCCTCTGAAGTCACCTGGTTTGGAGCTTCTTCTTCCAAAATCACCTGGTTTGGAGCTTCTTCTTCTTCTTAAGTCACTTTTTTTTTTTTTTTTGCGTAATAAGGCACTTAAGTTGTTTGCGGCACTTTCACTGTTCTTTGAGCACTCACTTTCTCGGGTTGTGAACTGGATTTAATTTTATTATTTCAGTTTATCAGGCCCTCCACGTTGGGAAGCCATTATTGTAACGTATAAAAGTTAACCTGATATATTAATGTTAGTTCGCCACCATTAGGGTGATATTTGATATAATGATTGAATTGGGTCCAAGTTTGCTATCCTGTATTATGGTAATCAAAAGGGGATAATGTCTTATTTTATAAATTAAAAGTTCTGGTCTTTTATAGTTTTTTTTTATATTAAGTAGATAAACAGTTTTTGCTAGATATTTCACACGTTGTAAATATTAATTTAAAAACCCAACTATTGTATTATGTGTATGTTAATTCCCGGCACGTGAAATTTATCATAGACCCAACCCACACGGCTCCTCGTCAGGATTGCAAGTGAAGAGATGCGTACTTTGAAGTAGGTATATCTAGTGACATCTCCTTCTCGAAACTTCCCAAAAGAAAGAAAGGTTGTGGTCATCCAGGTGCGTCTCTGTCTACAAAACTGAGTTCGCCTTTCAAACAGAGGCGTAGAAAGATGTCGCCATACCTTGCAACTTAACACAAATAAATCTTACTACCCGCTCGTATTTATAATATCATAATTTTGAATATAGATGTGAATAATAAATTATTTAGATGTATAATTCCATATCATTACAACATATATATACAAACACGTGTATATACGGGCTCATTACAATTGGGCCACGTAAACAAGTTATGATCTCCGTTTGACGTCTACATATTTACTGGCAAAATTTATTTAATGCGTCACTATTATATATATTAATTATTAATATTGGATTCCACTTTCATTTTGCCTTTCGAAATAAGTTGTCAAAAGTCCCCGAGAATGGTGTTTTCTTATTGTTTTTCGTTAACTTTATGACCGTGAGATATATTAACAAGGAAATAATATCGGAAATCTATACATAAAAAAGGTGATATAGTGTTTTGTGAACTGATCTAGTTTATGTATGTAGGGTAGTGTCAATGTTTTTAGAAATATTGTAACTACCTTGCATCAGTTGTGCTATCTATATTCAGATGAAACAACTAACAGTACTTTTTACTTTCCGAAGATAGCCGAAGGTTTTAAATTTACATTTTAGGCCAAATGCCTTTAGGCCAAATGCTTTTAGGCCAAATGCCTTTAGGCCAAATGCCTTTTAGGCCAAACGCCTTTAGGCCAAACGACTTTAGGCCAAACGCCTTTAGGCTAAACGACTTTAGGCCAAACGCCTTTAGGCCAAATGCCTTTTAGGCCAAATGCCTTTAGGCCAAATGACTTTTGGTTTCATTTTTAGGCCAAATGCCTTTAGGCCAAATGCCTTTTAGGCCAACTGCCGCGTCCCCGCACTGACCACTCTACCACGGGAGCGGTTGGAAAACAAATGAAGAACAGCTATTGTCAAAATTTGACATTTTCTCTAAGATCATGTAGTAAAAAAATGGTATGTTCTAGAAGGCAAATGTTATTATTGAAGCATTTGCTTCACTTTGGCCTTTTAATTCAGAGCAAATAATTTCTCTACAATAGTAAACACTTAAAAGCGAATGCTTCTGTTTATTTTCTCGTTTAGAAAAAGTGTTATGATAGGGACTATTTTTAACCTTGAGATTATGAAGTAGATTGACGTTTTATATGCCCCTGAACTGAACAAAATTTGGTTTTACAAATAAATATATATATATATATATATGTCCGCACATGGGGAAAAAAGGATTTAATAGATTTCTCCCAAAAATTGAAATTTGAATGGTATACGTTCATACCTCCAGTCAATACTAAATCGTGATTTTAAACATTCGTAGATCCAAAACTAAGGGTAGTTTACAAACACCTGATTTTTTAAACAAGGAGATTATTTGAAAACAATTTTAACAATTTGGCTTGTAAAAACATGTTTATAGAGAGCGTCTTATAATAACTAGCACTGTATATTTGTTTTAGAAGAAAAATTCTTCTAAGGGTAGTTTACAAAAGAATCAATAATTATTTAGCTACGGCAGTGGGAACACGAAAGTTCATTGTCTCACTTACAAAAGTACGCCACCTATCTCTATCTAGAGTTAGTTATATCCAGTCCACCTCATTACACCCTATATATTTCAGGTCCATTCTAATGTTGTCCTCCCATAAGCGTCAAGTCTTCCCAATGGTCTCTTCCCATTGGGTTTGCCAGTCAGTACTCTGAACAAGGTTCTAGAATCTCCCATTGACGCTGCATGTCCTTTCTACCACAATCTGCGAGACTTGGTGATCCTAACAAAGTCTTGTGATGAGTAAAGGGTATGTAATTGTCATTATGTAACCTCCTCCACTACTCAGTGTCCTCATCCCCTTTAGGACCAAATATCTTCCTAAAGCACCTTGTTTTCGAACACCCTGATAGTTTTTATTATTTAAGGTAAGGGACCGCGTTTCACACCTATAAAAGAAAACCACCTGTAAAATTATTATTTTAAAAATATTGTAGCTTAATCAGTCCTAAATGCTTGGGTTTAATTTCAGAGAACGATTTGTTTTCAAACAGTTCACATTCTCTGTCTGTGTTTTGCTCGATGGAATACTTTATGTTACTAAAACCATAGTTAATAAAGACTGTTATTTAAAATTTGAAATAAAAAAAGTTTTTAACTTCTTTTTTAGTGTTTAGCATAAATAACACTGTGTGTATACCTTATTTTCAGAGTAAACCTAATTTAAGGATAATTTACTGATAGCTAAATTTTAGAAAATGTTGTTCCAGCTTATAATAAAATATATGAGAAAATATTTACGTTTGTGTCGAACTATTTAAATTAAGACCATCATTTTTCTAAAAAAAAAAACACCATGTTTGAATATATTTTATTTGATCAAGAAAGTTGATTTTTTACTAAAACACGTACACACTTTTAGTTTGTTGATAAATTGAAATTTATTTACAACAAATTAAATAGGCCCTCAGAATTAGTATCATATTGTGTAATTGGTTACTATCCTATCCTTGGTTCGTTTTGAAACATAAGAGCACCATATATCTAAGACGAACAGTGCATGGTGTATTACATCCCAAACTTTAATAGGTCATCTTGCACTTATCGATCGAGCTAGAATAATCGAGCATTCATCCGTTACGTCAACAGATCGAGGCGGAGAATTTTATCAGACCCTTTCCATTCTGATGGTTTCATAAATTATTTGTTCGCTCTACTTCTTTAACGTCAATCACGTTCGCTTACTCTTTTCATTTTCCTGCGTTTCTTCGTATTCGGTGCTTTCCTTGCTCTGTCATCCATCCGTCCTGAGTGCTTTCCTTTCCTCGAAGTCTGTCCGTATTGAGTGATTTACTTGCTCCGTCAAACATACGTACGTCACGAGTATTTTACTTTCCTTGACTTCTGTCTGTCTGTGTGCTTTCCCTGCCATGATGTTATTCCAGATTATGTGCTTTTTTTATTCCTTATGTATTGGGTGCTTTCTTTGTTCTGTCATCCATTATTTTTGGGTGCTTTCCTTATTCTGCTATCCGTCCTTTCTTTCATTGCTCTGTCATTCATACATATTGGGTGCTTTCCTTGATGTGTTTTCCATCTTTTTTGGATACTTTAAGTGTCCTATTCTCCATTCTTCTTGTGTGCTTTACTTGCTCTATTTTCCATCCTTCTTGTGTGCTTTCCTGCTCTGTTTGTTATCTTAATTGTGTGTTTTCCTTGGGATTTGAGTTTCCCTTTGAATTGGAGTTCGAATCCCAGTTGTGTGTACTGAGGTATTTTTACTAATTGGTTTACCACTCACCCTACACGAAAATGGGGTACACATCCTTTAAATTCAACACTTCCTCATCTCCAACTCATATATGTAGTACAATATGCGTATAAGCTGAACAGGTAGAAAGAACATGACGTCTTAGACCATGCGGCCACTAAAGCAGGTCACTAGGACCGTTGAAGTATATTTTGTGACATCTTAGTCGTATTCGTGTAATCATAATATAAGCAAAGCAAATTATAGCCTAGTAATTAAATTAATCATAAGGGGGGCACGCATTACACTCGTTTGATTTGGTATGTCGGGATTCAAATTCCGGTGGAGTGTAATGGGAATGGGGTGATTGTTTTTAAAAGGGTTTCCCTCTTATACCTACACGCAAATAAAGGTACATTTTATTTTACCTTTCCCCGAGTGCAATTAAATGCGGATAGCCTTTAGGGTATAATATTCAGTGAAAACAATAAATTTAAAACTAGGATTTGAACACTTGTGGGTTATCAAGGGGTCACGATGGTCTAAAAGACAAAAATTTGGATCAAACACCGAAAAAAGGTTAGAAACCACTGCTTCAAAAGAAACAGATGATTGGTGTTTTTCTAAATAGGTGAAGCAGTATTCAGTCTGACAAATGGTTGAGAGAAACCAACCCACCGGTCCTGTACGGGCATCAAACCCCAACCCCCCTGGTTAAACGGCAACCACGCCGATGGTCTGTCACGTTGTATATCTTGGCTTCACAGCTCAGCCGCAATGCGACAGGTTCCGCCATCTTCTAGCTATATAAATACCTTGACATAGAACATGTCTGCCAGAGCGAGATAATAAGAGAATCTATCTTCGGTCATGGCGCGGTTGTGAACGTCCAGGAGTCTTGGTCGGAAACTTCAAGTGGAGGATGTAACGAATAGGGAACGAGTAGAGCTAAGGTCACTTTACTTTTAGTTTAGAGAGATACCCAGGTCATTAAGTACCTGATACTGCACTGGTAATTGGTTCCTTCTAGTATAATCTAGTCATGATAAGTACCTGATGCTATAGTCATGTAAGGTAACTTATTTTACAAATGTTTTAGGTAACAAATGCCCTAGCCGTGCTAAGTACTTGTTTTCCCAGTCACTTTAAGCACCCAAAACTTTGGTCATGAGTACCTGATACCAGTCTTTCTAAGTAATTGATGTCCCAGTCATATTCTAGTCGTATTAAGTAACTGATGTCCAGTCATGTAAGGCACAGCTCAAATTTTTAAGTTTGATTTCAGGGACAATTGCCCTAAGTCCGTCAAGTAATTGATTCCCAGTCAGTTAAGCACCACAAAATTTTAAGTAATTAATGTCCCGTCTATAAGCACCTGACGTCCCAATCTTTCTAAGTTAATTGATGTCCCAATCATATTAAGCACCTGACGTCCCAATCTTTCTAAGTAATTGATGTCCCAGTCATATTAATCACCTGACGTCCCAATCTTCTAAGTAATTGATGTCCCAATCATATTAAGCACCTGACGTCCCATCTTTCTAAGTTATTGATGTCCCAGTCATATTAAGCACCTGATGCCCATCTTTCTAAGTTATTGATGTCCCAGTCATATTAAGCACCTGACGTCCCAATCTTCTAAGTAATTGATGTCCCAGTCATATTAAGTACCTGACGTCCCAATCTTTCTAATTAATTGATGTCCCAGTCATATTAAGCACCTGACGTCCCAATCTTTCTAAGTAATTGATGTCCCAGTCATATTAAGCACCTGAAGTCCCAATCTTTCCAAGTAATTGATGTCCCAGTCATATTAAGCACCTGACTCCCAATTTTCTAAGTAATTAATGTCCCAGTCATATTAAGCACCTGACGTCCCAATCTTCTAAGTAATTGATGTCCCATCATATTAAGCACCTGACGCCCAGTCTTTCTATGTAATTGATGCTACGGTTATACTTAAACACCCAATGCATGTGACGGTTTGTTTAATAAAGGCGATTAAATATTGAGTCCCAGGATTAAAACATTTCTTGCGGCTTTCTAACAAAAGGCGCTAGAGGATAGGAATGTTATCACTTTGAAGTGTTTAAGGTCTCCGTCTAGAAACATCTCTGGTATTTAGGTAATCTATGCAAAGATAATATTAATGGAGGTGGTGGTAGAGAGAGAAAAACAACGGAAATGTCTGGAGTAGATGAGATGCTGGTCTGTTTCCGGCCAGGTGGAAGGGTGCGGATGAGACGCGTCGCGTCTTGTTGCCATGTTTATTTTTACCTTCCCCTCGGCCCCAACGCACGTCTCTTTCACTGCCAGGGACCTGATTTACTTTCCACTGATAGATATACTTCTTTACCGTGAAGAGTCTTTGCCAACGCAAATAAATCTCGGGTTTAACGTAGAATAAGAGAAATTCTGTTTATCTGAAATACAGGTTTTAAAAAACACAACCAAGGTGAACCAATTGATTAATTCATTTTACATTGTATTGTGGCTTATTTTAACTACAACTTTTAACTGCCAAGCTATTGGCAAACATTTTAGTGGAGAGTAAAACATATTGCATGACAGTTTAGTCAACTATGCTTTAATTAGCTGAAATAAACTCGAACAAAGAAACAAACCCCTGACATTTTATTCGATGCATTACCCCTCAACCAACTAAGCTGCCTGGGAAACTTTGATGATCCCTTTTCTTTTAATTTGTTTAGTTATATAAATTTCTTTCACTCTCATACATGGTGTCAGTATAACACTTAAAGGTTACGCCTTTCCTTTATCCAGAAATAAAATAAACTACATTTATTTTGTTATCATTCCGTAAGAAAAATATACTTGCTACTTAATAATATATGTTACATGCTTTAAAATATTATAAGGAAAGTCCTATAACCACTAAATAATTATTTAATATTGTTTATTAAAGAAAGTATTACAATATAATCTATGATATAAATATATAATAAGACTCTGGGTGGAAAAATAGTTTAAAATATACAAATATATTTATTTAAAATTAGAGTGATAGTATTTTATTATATTAATAATATTTGATAAATAGGTATTGCTACTATCAACTATAGGTGACAGCCTTCAGATCGCATGATTTCAAGTACGAGTATTTGAAAATAGTTTCAGTAACTTTTGTAAATTGTCAAAAAATTGTCCTTTCTAACATAAAGAAGGCTTATTGGAGCGTGGTTCTAATATGGTTAATTTTTATCACATCAATTTCATTTTGGCCTTAGAAATGAGGTCAGCAGGCAACTAAAAGGTTACGGTGTTCTTTCAATCACAGATTTAAAAAAAAAAAAAGTAAAATTATATTTTTTATTTGGGAGAGATCCCCCTCATATAAACATCGCATAGAACTCCACCACTATGAATAAATAAAACCACTGGTCTGTAGCTTGTATTCTTCTATCGAAATACTTTTTAAATACATTTGGGTGATTTATGAATGAAGTGTAGTCTAATATTTGTCTTAGTCGTGAATTGTTAGTGAGATAATCGCTTAAAATTCTGTGAATATTTCTTCAGTGCTCTCTAGTGGCCGCGTTTTGTATTTCTATAACTGTGAATTCAATAAAAATACTAGATTTACTCAATATTAATACGTTATTTAAAAGGTGATTTACCTTGTAATCGAGATTTAACTTATTGCAAACTAGAAATGTGTAGCATTTGTAGAAAAAAAAGTTAGTGTATTTAAAATATTTTTTTTAATTCGGATGATTCTTACGTCATTGTAGTTTTTTAAGTGAGATCACATGGAGGTTATACAGCTTTATTGTAATATATGTTCATACTTTACACTTTAAATAATAAAACCTTATGAAAATACTCATATTATATATAATATTTACTAGTTTATAAACCAAAGTTGATCTAAACTGTTTTTTATTATTTAAGTAATATATCTCAATTTACGTTTTTATAGATATTTAAAACCCATAATCATTGAGTATAATATATGGCACAAATTATTATTACCTTGAACCTATGCTGTGCTAGACATTCTTTAAGAAGCCGCTCATTCTATATCTATCTCTCTCTACTTTATTGGAAAGAGTGAAGCAATTAATTTTTATTTATGTTTGCATGAATCCTTCAGAATCTCCAAGTGTCCAAGTGACCAAGGTCTTATTATGTTTGCAATTGATCTTCAAGATTCTCTAGGTGTTAAATCATATGTCTGCAGTTAATTTCCAAAAATATACAATTTTTTTAAGTTGCATATTATCAACTAACTTCCAACTGTTCAAAGTATTGTGTTTGCAATTATTTTCCAAGAATACCCGAGTAGTCATAATCTTATGTCTGCCATTATTATACAAAAATTTCCAAGTGTTAAAAATTATGTCTGTAATTAATCTTGAAATATGTCCAATGCTCTAAATCAAATGTCCGCAAATAATCTCCTTGAATCTACAACTGTCCAAAGTCCTATATCAGTAATTATTCCTCAATAATCTCCAAATGTTAAACATGTATGTTCACAAGTAATCACCAAGATTCGAAAAGTGCTTAAAATCGTTTGTCTTAAGTTAATCTCCATAAACCTCCGCGTGTTCAAAGTCTTATGTCTGCAATTATTCTCCAAGCATCACCAAGTGTTCAAAATCTAATGTCTAACATTAGTTTCCAGTTATCTCCAGCTGCTCAAATTTCTATTTCTACTAGTAATCTCCTAAAAGCAATAAATATTCAAAGTTGAATGTCTACACGTAATCTCCAAGAAGCTAAAAATATTCAAAGTTGAATGTCTACACGTAATCTCCTAGAAGCTCCAAATATTACAAGTTGAATGTCTACACGTAATCTCCAAGAAGCTCCAAATATTCAAAGTTGAATGTCTACACGTAATCTCCAAGAAGCTCCAAATATTCAAAGTTGAATGTCTACACGTAATCTCCAAGAAGCTCCAAATATTCAAAGTTGAATGTCTACACGTAATCTCCAAGAAGTTCAAAATATTCAAAGTTAATGTTTACGAGTACTCTCCAAGAAACTCCATGACGTGTTCAAAGTTGTCTTCAAAGATCTCTGAGAAGCTCAAATTTCCATGTTCGAATCAATATTTGAAGGCAAGAAGGATCCAACTCCTCAACTTGAGATCCAGAACAAGGCCAATTGACCGCGTTACACTTTCAATAATAACGTAAAATACACGTTCTTCTCTCGTCACCCCCTTCAATCTTATTCAACTCCACTTTCTTTTTTATTATTTTACTTTTGATCTCTTCATTCAATGTCCCAATTTTACTTAATTCATCACTTTATAACCCTTTACTTCTTTTTAACACCATTTAATACCACTTCTCACTTTATCTCTTCTCTCTCCAATGCATTTCTATAGTACCCCTTATTTTCCTCCTTTCTTTTTATCTTTCTTTGATAGCGATTATTTCACTTCTGCCTTCCTCTATGTATTCTTTGTTTATTTATAGCTCTTTCTCCTTGTTTATCCCAAACTTCTCACCCCTACTTTATTCTCCTCTATTAATCTTCACTCTCCGCGCTTTTTCTATCTGCACGCCCTCTAAGCACCCCATTCGTTATCTTTCCACTCACTTTACTTATCCTCCAACTCGCCATTTATTTTCCCACTGTCCCACTCTCACCTCTTTTATGCCCTATTATCACACCTTCTCGTTCATCTATCCACCACTTTCCATCTCCTCTTTCCCTTCTCTCCTTTTCTATATATTCTTTCTCCCTTTCTATACAATTTATTTACCATTATCTTTCATCTTCTTTCGTCCTTATCTACTATCAACTTTCTTCCATTTTCTCTTTCTTTTTCTCACTCCATTTCTCTTAATTTTTCTCTCTCCTTTCTTTCCAAACCTCTATTTACCTGTTTACACCCCACTTCCTTCCTTTTTCTCTCTTTATTTAGCTTATAGTTATGCCGCTCTTCTCTCTAATCTTTCCATTTCTCCCTTTCTATTCTCTCTTATATATCCTCCTTCTCTCTCTACCTTATATCATATGTGATATATTTGGAAAAATGTATATATATTAATATTGATGTGTGTAAGACACTGGATGGACAAATCACCAGATTCTAAATTTTACCAAACACCTTTGAGATACTTTACTTTGAGCTAGGATAGGATGGTTTTTAAACGTTGCATGTTGTGATAGCAGGCCAACCACTGATGATATGGTGTATATTATAAAGCAACACAGGTGCAAATTTAAAAAAATTGTTTTGGGCACTTTAAAAAAAATCTTCATCAAAAATAACAACACTAAATAATGATAATAACCATCTGCTTAAATATAAATTCACCCTTCCATTTAACTTAGTAGGCATTTTCCATTTATTTAAATGTCAAACTCGGACTTTGTAAGGCTGAGAAAAATGTATATTTTAACTATAAACATTGTTAGTTGACTTTGAAGTTCCCCTTGTTTAATATGTGCATTATATCCTAAACTACGTACCAACTGTCTAGTATGATCGTTTTTTAAGGACCCGTTTTTCTTAATTTACTTAATAATCCCTATATATAATTTGATAAGCCCGTTTCCGGTAATAGAAACTACGAGAAAATTAATGAACAGATTTTGACAAATGAACACTAATTTTTAACAGTTAGGAGTCCAGGATGTCGGGAAAAATAGTAGTTTTCCAGGAAAACCCAATTTTCACAGATAATTTTCAGTTTTTCAATCTTTGTTTGATCACCATGGAAACCGTTATTTTCTGCATGGCTGTAAATCTCTAAATAAAATATATCTCTTTGTTTAAAAAATAATAACTCAATATTTATTTGTTGGTCCGATCACATCACAACTTTCTCTTTGGATGCTGGTCATAACACATATAAAGTGAGATGCTTAAACTGGGGAAACATTTATTTTTTATTGGAATATTGCTAAGGTTAATTCGCATTTTAATTAATAATATCTAGCATAGTTTGAAAATTAAAAGGTTAAGTTGTTAGGTTCATGAAAATATTGTCTACGTTTGGTTTCGCGCATAATAAAATGATGTTTAAATATGTTTTGTTATGTATTATAAGCTCAAAAACGATAAAATGATTTTGAATAATGTTTAAAAAAAAGCCAAGTATTTAAGTATGAGTCTTGGTATTAATTTTTTTCAAATAATGGGTTTTGATGTTCATTTTTTTCAAATAATGGGTTTTGATGTTCATTTTATTCAAATATGGGGGAAATTTTCCAATTCTCATAATTATTTCTCCGCAACTATTTGAGATATAAAATAACTTATCATTATAAAATTGTAGTAATATTAAAGATAAACATCTTTTATTTGAAATATATTTTATAAACCAACACTTTAAGAGCTATAAGCAAATATATATTCTTTTTGATCAAGGTTTTTGAAAATTAATTTGATTCTTATGCTCTTTGGCGGACAAAGATGTTTCTCTTTTCTCAATTTTTCTGTAACGGTATTCGTCTTTCCTAATGCCATAGAGTAAGTAATTAACAGTGTATATTATTTCATTTATGATCTTTGGTGTAATGTTTCTACAACAATATATATACCTATTATTTTTTTCATAAATTTATCTTACGAGCTTTTAGTAAATGTCTATTTTAAGATAAAAGCTAAAGAAAGTCTGTGCGGTGCACCGTACCATTTATTGTATTAACTTAGTTCAGCTCTTTTGATGTAGGTTTCAATGCGATTTTCTAATCTTTACTTACTTACTAGGGCATTAGGAACTCGAAAGTTCATTGCCGCACTTAAAAATGTACGCCGACTACCCCTATCTGGACCAAATTTAATCCAATACACCTCACTACACCCTATCCCTATCTTTAACTAGCTCTATCCAATACACCTCATTACACCCTATCCCTATCTTGAACTAGTTCTATCCAGTCTATCTCATTACACCCTATCCCTATCATGAGCTAGTTCTATCCAGTACAGCTCATTACACCCTATCCCTATCTTGACCTAGTTCTATCCAAGTCATCTCATTACAGCCTATCCCTATATTAACCTAGTTCAAACCAGTCCACCTCATTACACTCTTATCATTTTCAGGTCCATTCTAATTTTATCCTTCCAACTGCGTCTAGTTCTTGCCACCACTTTCTTTTTATTTTGTTCACCTCTTTTGATGTAGATTCCTTAACATAAATCGGAGATCCTTTGGGTTCAAAGTGTCCTCTAAATTCTAAACCATAAGTTCTGACAAGCACAAATCGATAAAATATCTTATAGGCTTGTCAGCTTTCCAGGGAAAACGCCCCCTAGGTTTGTTAGAAATTAATAAAGGACTGTCATAAAAGGTGAGAATATCATATTTTAATCGCACTTTGCTAATATAAACAAATACCTATTTTATAGTCATCCCAACTAAAACCAGACCATTCACTATATTATAGCAGTTAGAATGACACCATCCTTCAAAAGGGGAACTTCAGAACAGCCCACATAATTTACTGAAAGTACATTGGGTGGATTTCACAAATTTCAGATAGCATGTACCACATTTTACTACTCTTTCAGGATATTTAAATATTTACACTATTTTTTTAGCACCGCGTCTTACTACCTGTTCTATTTACACGGTTAAGTACTAACTACACTAATATTTTAGTAATTAGGAAGGTTATAGTTAGATTAAATGTACCCACATTTACGTGGATGGAGACTGGAGATCCATTTAGGTAAAACCACCCTCAGTACCCCTAGCTGAGATTCGAACCTTAATCTCCCCGTCATTGGCAGTCTGGTCTTCTGCGAGACTAGCGCATGAAACCACGCGGCCACCGAAGTGGGTCGACAATATTTACACTAATCAAAATAATGAGTAAGGTAGATTTTAGAGGAAGTGTACCCACATTATTGCGGAAGGAAAGTGTGAAGCCATTAGAAATAAATCTCCTCAGTACACCAGTCCTGGCCTCTCTATCTTCGGGGAACCAGACCATACGATATTGACACCTTTGCCCACAATCTCAACGAAACGGGAAGCTGTTAGATAAGTCTAAATATATTGCAATTAGACTAGATGGGGAAAACTACTGAGAATGGAATCGAAGTGACATTCTAACTCTTGTAGCCCGGCATCGGTGGGCACGCGGACTAAACGCCAAGTTCGTGGTCTGGTGTGCCAGTGATGGAGATTTAGGAGGGTTGAATTCCGGACTGTTGTACTATTTTTACATCATGTACTGTTTCCAGCCTGTGGCCTGGGTCAATTTTTTCAATCAAGCCATATGTTTTCACACTACCAACTAGCTAGGTCTGTCGTAGCTTCATATGCCTTATAATATAACTTAAGACTAGGACAGGCACAACATCCAGTCCCCATCCGTTAATTTATCAACAGCAGACACGCTACCGACTGAGCTAAGGTGCTGGATTGTAAGGATATACTGATGGCCCTATAGAGTGTCCCAATCGCCCTCAACGCAAAAGTGAGTATATTATGTCCTCTAAATTCTACCATTGATTTTTTCCTCTCTACCGTATTAATCTAATTAAGTGTGGATAGCCCAGGCAGGTAGAAAGACACGGTGCTAAAAAGAACTCCGGTTTTTTTTTCTACCGTGAACTCTTTATGACAGACAAGCGGTCCATCCGAAGCCAAAAAATCCACACGGCCGTTCATACATTCAGCTCAAGATTCACTGACTTGTAATGTCCCAAAAATAGCCCGGTAAACGTGCTCAGTCTGAAAGACGGCCAAAAATCGTCTACACGCTAGTCTCATCTTTTTTTTCTCTCTTTTCCCCGCGTGTTTAGAACATTATTCGAAAAAGTGTGAGTGTGATGGATGACAAGATCTGTCCTGTCGTGGCCAACATTGTTTCATCACTTCAACTACAAAAATCTGCACAATGGTTTAGAAAAGAGGAAACAGCCTTATAAATCCAAGAGAACGAATCTTGTGTTTAGTTAGGTGGCTTTTAAGGGGGCCATCTACTGGAGGGATGAAAATATTTGTAGACATCAATAAATTCTGTGGTATTTAAGAAGTTGTTTGTTATTTCAAAGCATGGTTGGTGCCAAAATGTAGGGAAATGCTGCAAAGTGTATTTACGATTAAAATTCTTATATTTTTAAGTACCATAATCTTAAAAGGAATTATGAAAGGGTGAAATGAGTTTATTTTCAAAGACGTTTTATGTTTAAATGTTTCAGTTCTAGGATCAGAGGAAATTAATGGATACAGAAAACAGATAGTAATCGTTTATAATAAAAATCATAACAGAAAATGCCCCATGGCTTCTTTGGTGCTGAATGACAGTTCAAAGCTGACTTCTGACAGTCAACATTTAGGTATATACCTAAATTTTGACTGTCAGAAGTGACATCTGCTAGCCACATGTTTTTTGCAGATCATATGGCTCGGCGTAAGGATACATAATTTGGTCTAGTAGCTTTTCAAAAGCCGTCAGCTGTAAGCTGTGAGCTGTCAGTCAGCACCAAAGAAGCCATGGGGCTACTCTATGTTAATATTAACAATCACATGTTCATCTAATTAATATAGGCTAACTTATTTATTGCATGATCTGCTAAAATTTTCTGAGTATTAAAGCTTATGTAAATAATATGCAGAATAGTGCAATCTGGTTCAATTCGTGTGATTGTAATTAAAATACCGAACAAAACATGATTGTTTAAGAGTGGTCAATTCTTTAACCATAGAACATGAACAATCTTAAATTACTTACCATTAGAAACATGTTAACGCTGTTATATTTTCATACTTAGTTCAGTAGAGAAACTTATATTAAAATAATTATAGCAACTATCTATAAATAACCAGTGAAGTTGCTACTACAAAATATATGACGCAATTTCATCCAGTCATTGTGCCATTCCTTGCTACCTGCTTCGGTGGCCGAATGGTCCAAGGCGTCACTTCAGCAATAGACTAGACTGCCGATGACAGGGTGATTAGGCTCGAATCCCGTTGGGTGTACTGAGGGTGTTTTTCCTAAATGGTTTTCCCTCTCCCTCCACGTAATAATTCCTTTAAATCAACATTACTCATCTCTATCTCATTAACGTAATTAGTACATCTGTAAATAGCCCACACACTAATGAGACGCAGTGCTAAAATAAAAGGAAAAAGTACTAACAAACCTAAATATAATTCCTTTCAGAAAATAATTTGTGCATGCATACATTAAAAGTTTAATGTATATTATGAAACCAATGTGTTCAATTTTTTAACTATAAATATATTTATAAAATACATTTACTTAAACCACGTGACTAAAAATCTTTTTTCAAAAACAAATTAATGATTCGTTTTACCAATCTTGGAAAGTCGGTAAAATCACTGTTCTTTTTGCTAATGTTGGACAACTTGTCTCATTTCTGCATATGCGTTTGTCCCAAACTTGTTTAGGACTGAGACCTGCACTAGTAGCAAATTATGCACAAGTTTTCATGATAGCTACTTATTTTGCCAAAAAAAAAGTCATTATAATTGATTGCTTACATAGTAAAGTTGACTTGTCTGAATTCAGTTTTGAATTATGTATAGAAAAATCTCTCGTGTGTACGAAGTATAAGATGTTTCAACCTTTCTATAAAGTGAATTGCAATCCTTGAATTGAAACATGAGTATCATTCTCTCGAGAGATTGATTTTAAAATGTCCAAACGAGCACAATTTGTCTACAGACACTTCATTTTCGAGCTTTTTAGGCAATTAAATGGGCTACAATGATAAGCCGTGGACACAAAAGATGATAATGGGATTAAATAAGATTAATTTTCACCACTTTTCACTATCCATTCGGGATATTCACACATTTTACAGTATTGGGGTAGAAAAAAGGAGGGTTAGCTAAGAGAAAATGTACCCATATCTGCATGGAAAGCAAGCCAAACACTATTTAAAATAAATTATCTCAGGAAATACAGTTAAGATTTGAATCCCGGCCTTTTAATTACTGGTAAATCAGGTAAGATGAAACGGATGCATTTATTCGTGTGTTTATTGATCAGGATTTTTTTTTGCACAAGTCTTACTACCTGTTAAGTTATATCGTTTATGTACTAATTATGCCAATGTTTTAGGTATGAGGAAGTTTATATTTAAATGAGTGTACCCACATTTTCGTGGAGGGAAAATGTAAAATCATTTGGGAAAACAACCCTTAGTACACTCGATCTAGATTCAATCGTCGATCTCCTTGTCATCAGCAGTCTAGTCTACTGCAATACACGCCCTAGACCATGTAGCCACCGAAACGGGTTTATTTAAGTGATAACCGGTAGAGTTGAATCATTGCCAAGGTGTTTGACTGGCATGCTCAGCTCCAACTTGTCATGCATGCAGTAATTAGGTTTCGAATATAGTGCAGGTTTACTAAGGGTGATTTTCCTCACCTTGTAAATTTTCTCTCCTCTTTCCAGGTGAATATCTGAACCATATTCTTAAATCTTTTGCTATAGATAAATGGGTGTCACTGCTCTCCTGAATTAAAGTTTAGACACGTGGAGAAATAAAAGCTCACACACATGGACACGCATTCTAAACGTCTAGCTCATTTAGTCTGTTTTACTTATGGCAGGTAGGTTGGGGTTTAGACCCAGATTAGTTTAATTTACTGAGGGTATTTATTACAAAGATATTTCCCACCCTCCCTTCACGCAAACGCGGGTGTATTTCCTAAAAAGTCAACTTTTACAATTCCTAGCTCATTAGCGTAATTAATATATAAGAGCCCAATGGGTTGTGAGACGCAGAAAAAAAAAGTTTAAATAAAATCTATATTACAAAAAAAAAATATTCCTCTATTAATATTCCACCAAACTCATTTGTTGGATGATTATAATTGAATTAAGCTTGTTCTAATTAAGAATTTATCTCAACAATTTAATTAGTTTATTTTCTCTATAAAATGGGAACCTGTGGCGAATTATCGGTTTTCTCTTATTTTCTTATTTCTACTCTGGCGAGCTATTTTCTCTCTTCTTCCTCTCTATAAACAGAAAGTTTTACAAAAGAGTGGCGAATGGCACAGTTTATTCCAAGAAACCGTTGCAATGTATTTATTTATCCATGTGACGGTGTGTTTTCACAAACTGCGTCTGCCAGAACATATTATTAGCACCGCGTCTTACTAACCGTTCGGGTAAGTAGGGGATTGTGAGATGAAATGGAGGACCTACAGTTTAACGTGGGATCCGAACCACGGTGGTAGGCCTGGCATTCCACACATTCACAAGTTGTGATTAATACACGTCTTGTCAGAGGAGAAGGAAGGGTTTGGCAATCAGATAAATCTGTGCCGGGACTGAGGATTGAACCCCGGCCCCCAGCACAGAAGTTCGACCCCTTACCCCTAGACCGCCAGGTCACCAATTGCCAGAACATAAAAATAATAATATAAAAACTAAAGGACAGTAACTTTGTCACTAGAACTATAAAGGGCTATAATATTTTACTAGAACTATAAAAGACTATAATTCTTTCACTCGAGCTAAAGAGGACTAATTATTTGTCAAATATTTAACGCACACCCTAGACCAGAGGCGTGCCAGGATATTGCTTAGCACAACATTATAAGCAGTGTTTAACAAGTCGGGCTCCACACACACACACACGGAGAGAACAGATACACGAGTTCTGTTGGATATAGCTCAGGGCGTGCGTGGGTGGGAGACAGTCTGGCTCTTTTACTTCCATTCAGTCAGGACAGAAATAACATGGCAGCTATTCTACTACTTGCAATCTTCAATGTTGTGGGTGGCGAGGAATTTCCTGGCATCTCTGAGCGTACACACACATAGTTGATACAAAGACATGAGGCACACATGGTTGATACAGTGACATGGGACACACATGGTTGATACAGTAAGATGGGACACACATGGTTGATACACTGACATGAGACACACATGGTTGATACAGTAAGATGGGACACACATGGTTGATACAGTGACATGTGACACACATGGTTGATACAGTGACATGAGACACACATGGTTAATACAAAGACATGGGACACACATGGTGATACAGTGACATGGAACATACATGATTGATACAGTGACATGGGACACACATGGTTGATACAAAGACATGGGACACACATGGTTGATACAAAGACATGGGACACACATGTTGATACAGTGACATGACACATGGTTGATACAGTGACATGAGACACACATGGTTGATACAGTGACATGGTACACACATGGTTGATACAAAGACATGAGGCACACATGGTTGATACAGTGACATGGAACATACATGATTGATACAGTGACATGGAACATACATGGTTGATACAGTGACATGGAACATACATGGTTGATACAGTGACATGGACCCACATGGTTGATACAGTGACATGGGACACACATAGCTGATACAGTGACATGGGACACACATGGTTGATACAAGACATGGGACACACATGGGTGATACAGTAAAATGGGACACACATAGTTGATACAGTGACATGGAACACACATGGTTTATACAGTGACATGGGACACACATGGTTTATACAGTGACATGGAACACACATGGTTGATACAGTGACATGGGACACACATGGTTGATACAGTGACATGGGACACACATAGTTGATACAGTGACATGGAACACACATGGTTGATACAGTGACATGGAACATACATGGTTGATACAGTGACATGGAACATACAATGGTTGATACAGTGACATGGAACATACATGGTTGATACAGTGACATGGAACATACATGGTTGATACAGTGACATGGAACATACATGGTTGATACAAAGACATGGGACACACATGGTGATACAGTGACATGGAACATACATGGTTGATACAGTGACATGGAACATACATGGTTGATACAGTGACATGGAACACACATGGTTTATACAGTGACATGGGACACACATAGTTGATACAGTGACATGGAACACACATGGTTGATACAGTGACATGGAACATACATGGTTGATACAGTGACATGGGACCCACATGGTTGATACAGTGACATGGGACACACATGGTTGATACAAAGACATGGGACACACATGGGTGATACAGTAAGATGGGACACACATAGTTGATACAGTGACATGGGACACACATGGTTGATACAAAGACATGGGACACACATGGTTGATACAAAGACATGGGACACACATGGTTGATACAGTGACATGACACATGGTTGATACAGTGACATGAGACACACATGGTTGATACAGTGACATGACACATGGTTGATACAGTGACATGAGACACACATGGTTGATTCATTGACATAAGAAACAAAAATGGTGAATAGAAATTCATGAGGGACACATTGATATAGGTATGATACACTTGTTTTATAGAGTGCAACAAAACACAAATATGTTGTTTAGAATTAAATGAGAAACCTTTGGTTCATAAAATAACATAAGATAAAATAGCTTGAGTTAAGTTTTTTTATTTTTGGATTTAATTTAAAATTTAAGCCAAATTTCGTATACACGTCGAAATCATCGATCAGATTTAAGTTTGTATTTATATATCTCGATATTCAACCATATTATCACCAGAGATTCAAAAAAGTAAACTACATAATCTGCTAGTAGCATACCTGAGGTTAATATAAAATGTGATATTTTAAATACATATTATTTGAGGGGAAAACTAAACCACCTAATTTATCTTTATGTAACAATCACAAATCTCAGACATGACATTGTTTTTTATTTTGAAGAATACCAAATTATATACTACAATAATTTGTTCAAATCTCTAAAAACAATTGTTGCCAATTTGTAATCACGTTTCATGAAATTTCAAAAGAGTAATCGTGTGTTTGTGTCAAGACCTACTTTTAATATGTTCTGATCTAAATAAATGCTTGAAACTGTAGTTTGTCGTTAACAATATCATTCGGTTCTTTGAGCACTCCTGGACATCCAATAATGAATTTATTTAAACAACCCCGGCGTGCTGTGCAATCCCAGCATTTGAGAACGTGAAAAGCACTTGTGTGAAAATGGATACACAGCAGAGCTACTCATCCACGAACACAAGTGTATAGTTTAAATTCAGGATCTACGTAGAGCAATCAAATTAGGCCGGAGTAAGTTTTACACAACAACGTTAAAGCTGAACAAGCAAAAAAGTTTTATATATATATAAAGGGGTATCACCGCAGCTTTAAAGTTTGAATGTCTATTTACATTATACTTCCCTCATAGATAGTACTATGGTATATAACGTGTCAATTTCACGTGTGTTTTTTTTATCACCATGTCTTAATTCATGTTCAGGTTTATACGCAAATATAATAATTAATCTAATGGGGTAGTGATGAGGAAGGAAGCTTTTTAGAGGTAATAGACCCGTACTGATTCAGTAAGTTTTTAGCATCTCGTCTGTTTTCAATGAATGTAAAACTCAGAATAAACAAAACATTAGTTTTACAGTTTTTTTTTATGAATTTGAAATTTGGTAGCTTACTTTATTTTATGTGACAAGAATAAAATGAGGGTTTTCGAAAAAAAAAAAAGTACTTAGGAAAATCTTCGGTCCAAAATGAGGTGAAGATAATGGAGAATGGAGCATGTTACATAAAATGAGTTAAATATTCTGTAATCAGCTCCAGACATTTTTAGAGTAATCAAATATTGCCGGTTACGATGGGCTGATCATTTAGCGCGAATGTAAGAAACTAGAGCACGTCCAAGGAATTAACTGGCAAACCTTCTTACGGGAAATGACCGGTGGTAAGACCTAGACGCAGATCGGAGAGTAACATTAGAATAGATCTGAAAGATTATTATTATTATTAGTCCCGCGTCTTACTACCCGTTCGGGTTATACGCACTTACGCTAATGTGTAATGGTAGGGTGATTGCGAGATGAAATGGAGGACCTACAGTTTAACGTGGGATCCGAACCACGGTGGAGGCCTGGCATTCCTCACATTCACAAATTGTGATTAATACACGTCTTGTCAGAGGTGAAGGAAGGGTTTGGCAATCAGATAATCTGTGCCGGGATAGATCTGAAAGAGACAGGGTGTAATGAGGTGGACTGGATAGAACTAGTCCAAGATAGGGACAGATTACATACTTTTATAATTGTGGCAGTGAACTTTAAAGTTTCTAATGCCGGCATAGAGTAAGTATGTTTAAACAAAATTGGGGAAAGTAGGTGCTTTTACGGTGTAGTTATTTTACAGCCGTTTCAAAATGGTTACGTTTCGTTGTTGATTAGGTAGGTAATGTTTCCAAACCAAAGTATCCAGGTTCCTTGGTTTTCTTTTGAAATATCTAACATTTCAAACTGGGTCAACATGGATCAATAAGAACACATTCATTTTTAAAACCAACTTGGGCGTGTAAACACGAGATGCCATTCAAAGTTTGTTTG
The DNA here is from genome assembly GCA_033556935.1 of Timema podura. Classification (NCBI taxonomy): domain Eukaryota; kingdom Metazoa; phylum Arthropoda; class Insecta; order Phasmatodea; family Timematidae; genus Timema; species Timema podura. The sequence continues at coordinate 7,243,371 of JAVRXN010000008.1, read as the reverse complement.
CTCTGGCTGCCTTGTGATTCATTAATATGTTATTACTGGTAGGGCTGTGAACCCTTGTGTTTTATAATATGCTATTAGCAGGAGTACACTTACTGCTACATTCTAGACCATGGGTCTAGGTTTCATTTGCATTGAAACAGATGATAAATATATGTGATTGATTTTAATTAATTCAAACATAAACACAAAAATGTTCAGGCTTTAAAATATTTGGTCCAAACAAAATATATTTAAACGATAGTAATTTATTATTTTATTTCTGTGCATCACGTTTTGCTACGCATCTGGTCCATCCGCATATTTTTTACATTTACATGAAGTAAGATGGACAGCTATTTATTTTTAAAAATCTCACTATTGTTGTAACAATAATAACATATTTAGAAACTATTTATTGCGAAAAATATAGCGTACTTTCAAAAGGTTATTGTTTTCTTCCCTTTTGGGGTAAATAGTCAATATTAGACAAATAAATTCCTTTCAGAAAAATGTTTGTGAATGGATACATTTAAATTTTAATGTGTGATTTGAAACAATCTGGCAATTCTTAAAATTTTAAATAGAGCTATAACATAAAATTATATATTAACGCCTTCCTCATACTTTTTTTTTAAAAGACAACCATCATTGGTGGACACGGGGACTAGACACCAGACTCGTCTAGTTTGTTTTGTCCTTCATGGGGAGCTGGGATTCAAACCTAGTCTGGAACTCCTGAGATTGGCTCATAAAATTATGGTTCCACACTCTTCCTCAACGTAAATGCGTATACATTTCCTTTCCACCTTCTCAATCCTTTATACATTAGAGTAATTAATTTATATCTCCATAGGCCAAATGGGTTTTGAAGCTCGGTTGGGAATGAAAAGAGCACAATAAAAATATTGTGATTAAAATTGAGGATTATTTATGTTGTTTGGATTATTCGAAATTGTTACTCTCATAATAAATTCTGAAAATTGAAAAATGACACCTGGACACGGGAATCTAACCCGGGACCTTTGGCTTAGTACGCCAATGCTCTAACCACTGAGTTATCCAGGAATCGTCCCGTGCCCAGGGTCATTCTTCACTCATATTTTAAGGTAGAGTCTATGATGGACTTGGCGGAAATCGTTGGCTACAAGTATGTGATTATATTAATATTACGAGCCATCGGATAACGCAGCCATCTGCGACTCGGTAGTTGGCTTAATGCTGCCACTTGCACAATTATTAAATTGTACGGGATTTCCGTGTCCAGGTGTCATTTTTCAATGTTCACAATATGATATCTATATGGAGTAATTCCCACTAATAAGCATAAATAATAGCTTAGGCTATAAATTCTCATAATAAATGCTTCAATGTGAGGATATTTTCCTTAAGCTATGTGGTACCTTACGAGCCCCATCAACCCCACAGATAGTGTGTAGCTTAAGAAGGTAATACAGATCAAACAAGGTGTATTGTGGTGCGTGCATATTTTTGTATTCTAAATAAAAAATAGTGGGATTGAGGAAAGTCAAACTTTTTTATCTTAAACTAAGAAAGTCATCAAAATTTTAAAATAAATGGTACGGAACTCCACATGGACTTTCTCGCTCTATTGTTTAAAAATGGAGATATCTACTGAAAACTCGTAATATATGTGAAACTAAATTATATACACTAGCAAACCCGAGCAAAAATTGCACTATACTTACGTAAAACATTTATTTAAATTTTATTTAAAAAAAATATCCTCATTTATATGTTTGTACCAATAAAAATGACCGATTTAAGGTCTACAAGTATTAACACCTCGTATTAAAATTTCTACTTCCAGTTAAAATTTTAACATTTTATTAGGTGTTTCACATCTTCAGGTCATCGCATTGTTATTCATTTATTCATTCATAAATTTTGACCAATAAAGAATGTAAATATTGACTATTGAATCTAAAATGAAGGAGAGAGATCATTGTTGTACAAACATTTCTCCTAAGAGGTTAAAGGAAAAATAACAAACTTTTTGAGAGACTACTCTCTGGCATTACAGAATTATTGTGTTTCAACTTAAGTAGTATCTCTTTACAACTAAAACTCACAAAATTGTATTAATATATTTGCCAATATCTCAGAAACTATTGGTTTTATAAAAATATATTTCAGATAAAAGGTTTTATTTTTAATAATACTACAGTTTTGCAATGATAAGTTATTTAGTATCTCAAATATTTGCAGAGATACAGAAATTTCCGCTTCTGTAAAGTACCCTAAAATTTATTTTTATAGGAAAATGAAAATAGACATTTTATTTATAATCTTAATCAACGCTTAGCTACGAATTTTAATCAAAATCGTTAGAGCCGATTTTGAGAAAATCTGTTTTTACTCTTTTCACTATTTATTAATCTACTTTTAATTTTAGGGTTAAACAGACACACAGACAGACGGCATTTCAAAAACCACTTTTTCGGATTCGGGGGGGGTCATGATATGTCAAGATTCATCAAAATCTCGAGTTCAATTTTTTTTGACAATCACAATACTTTATTTACCTGTGAGATAGCGATAAAGTAAAATAGATTTAATAAACTTGTCCCAATTTCACTGTGGTCGAATTGATAATGCAGAAAATTGTACTTCAATGTGACTTCTGACTCGAGTGTAATAGTATACTTAACTTCCAGTTTCATGCGTTCTTAAGATTGTTTGCTTCGTAGCATATCTAGGTGACGTTGACAAACTCTGTGTTTGTAAGTAGGCTCTATTTACTAAAGTAAATACGTAACATTCTCTCGTTTAATCCTGCTTCTAGCCGCACTGTGGATGTCTAAGGATTTGAGCACATAGCAGATCATGTTTTTCTCTCTACTTATAATCCTCTTTGCTTTGGGAAAGAGACGTAAGCTTGGAGCTAGAGAGACAGAGAAAATGCTCTTTGCTTGTAAAAAGAGATTCACGTGACCAAATCTGTTGTGTTCTGTATCATTCTCATTTAATTTTCAGTGTCTTCTACGCTTAGATCTTAGGGCGTGTTCACAAGAGGCAAGTAAGGAGGAGAGGGTGAGTTTACACGAGGCACATAAATAGGCAAGTCAAGTCAGCGTGTATCTTCTTGAAACATGCTATTATTGTTATTATTATTGTTATTATCATCATCATTAGTACTGCGTCTTACTACCCGTTCGGGTTATAAGTACTTACGCTAATGTGTAATGGTAGGGTGATTGCGAGATGAAATGGAGGACCTACACTTTAACATGGGATCCGAACCACGGTGGAGGCCTGGCATTCCTCACATTCACAAGCTAGGATTAATACACATCTTGTCAGAGGTGAAAGAAGGGTTTGGCAATTAGGTAAATCTGTGCTGGGACCGAGGATTGAGCCCCGGACCTCCAGCATAGAAGTTTGACATCTTAATTCTAAACCGCCAGGTCACCTTTATTGATTATTAATATTAATGTAAGCGCTTGGCAAAATATTTGGTCCAAAAGGAATTAGGCTACTGGCAAGTGGAGTAGGTTACATAATGATTAGTTACATACCCTTTACTAATCACAAGACATTGTTAGGATAATCAAGCCTCGTAGATTACGGTGGGCAAGACATGCAGCGCGAACGGGAGATTCTATAATCTTCTTCAGGGTAGTGAGTGGTGAGCCCAACGGGAAGAGAACAATGGGAGGACCTATACGCAGATGGGAGGATAACATTAGAATGGACCTTAAATATTTAGGGTGTAATGTAATGGACTTGATAGAACTAGTTCAAGATAGGGCTAGGTGGAGCAATTTTGTATGGGCTCTCGAGTTCCTAATCCTAATGCAATAAAATAAGTAAGTATTAAATTTTAAATATATTTTTGATGCATTCTACAATGATTTTAATTTATATTTATTTTAATCAAGTATTTTGTGTTTAGAAAATGTACAATAATTTATCCAAGAAACGTAATTATATAACAGAAAAAGTTATTTACTGTCCGATTCTGACTGTACGTAGCATTTTTTAACAGTTATAAAAGCTATTATAATAATTTTATTATATGCATACATGAAGTCATTTGATCTGAAATTGTTAGATTTAGTAAATATTATCAATATCTATAAAATAATGATGATGATAGTAATAATAATAATAATAATAATAATAATAATAATAATAATAATAATAATAATAATCTGGTAAAATCTTATCAGTAGTAACCATAAAAAGTATATTCTTACTTTTAGAAACCATAAGCTACCATTTTATTCTTACCATAATCGTACTATGTTTACAGTTTAAAAGTTGGACAGATAAATGACGGGTTTTATTTTCTTAAAGTTCAGTATATTTAATACATCAAGTTATTCAATACAAAACTTGTATCATTTGGTGCCACAAAGCCATTTGTAGGGTCACAATTTACTGAATTATAAATTTGAGTTGTTTCGTAGTGCGTCTGCCTATTGATTTAAGGGTCCTGGGCGCGATTCCCAAAATGGCAGGAAAAACATAATAGGTGGAATTTAAACTTCCCGTTTTACAGTAAATTAGTTTACAAATCATGTGTGCTGGTATAATCAGTCGATTCGAAAAGTTAACATTAGATACCTCAAATTTGTTTTTAAAAAATGGATCTTGGACACCGGACTTAAGGTGGGGGTGTAGTGGATGTAAGAAAAGTCAGTGTCTTTGCATTTTTTTTAACATCAAAACTTTTTTGCTCAAATAGAAAATTGAATATTTTTTCACTAGACACATAGAGATTAATTTTTTTCGCAAGGTGACCTCATTAGTTCTTGAATATCTGTCAAGGGTGTCTTGGAATTTAATAACACATGTTCCTCTTCATTTAAAAAGTTTCTCGTATAGTGCCGTTATGCTAATGGCAGAAATTCAACAACTGTTGAGGTCACTGTGTGAAGAAAATTAAACTCTATGTTTTTACTGGAGCAATATTTTTTATTTTTAGCTAAAAAAATTGTTATTCAAAAACTGACGTTTTATTTTGTCCCCTACACTCCCACCTGGGCCTTTACTATACGGACTAAAATTATGTAACACTTGTTAAGATGCATTTTGGATAAGAAACTTACTCATTCACCTTTTATGTCGAAAAAACCCCTAATAATATAGGAATTAACCTATTTTCTCGCCCTGAAATATGTGCTTGAAATTGATCTACTTTATACCTCAGTTTTATCTTCTTTGGTGCTGACTGACAGTTCACAGCTGACTTCTGACAGTCAACAGTTAGGTATATACCTAAATTTTGACTGTCAGAAGTGACAGCGGCTAAACACATGGTTTTTTCAGATCATATGGTTCGGCGTAGGGATACATAATTTGGTCTGGTAGCTTTTCAAAGCCGTCAGAAGTCAGCTGTGAGCTGTCAGTCAGCACCACAGAAGCTAAAACTGAGGTATAGTTACCACTTAGTACGATTTCAAAAGGAACGTAGGGGTATCTAACAGTTACAAGAGCTTAAAACTGTTTTCACATTATATTCAAACGTCAACTCTTATGTTTTCTACCCTCACATTTATTCACATCAGTGGAAACACGGACTAAGGCGTCAATCTAGCCTACTGTGGTTTTCCATCGAAGGGGAGGTCAGAGTTTGAATCCCAGTCTGGTATACAGTGGGAGTTTTTCCTAAATGGTGTTCCACTCTTTCTTAACATAAATGCTAATATGTTTATCTTTAATTTTACTTTTCTCACTGTAGCTCAGGGTAATAAACGTTTGTATCCCAAACGGGTTGCACCATAAGTAGAGATAGGGTAAAATAGCATTAATTTTCAGTTTTTTTAGCATTAATTATTGGAAAATTAGCGTTTTGTGGCATAATTTTACATTTTGTAGCAAAATAGGTAAAAATGTCTTTCGTCAATGTTTTTAGGGCCTATACAAAGGATTTATGATAAAAGCAACGACTAACGGAATGTGGCGATTAGCCGGATGGGCTGTGGAAGGCACAGGATGCAAGTAAAACCCGAGCTGAAGCACACAGACGAGTGAAACTCAATGATTTTTTAATCACTTATTTCCGCTGAAAAACATCGTTTTATAGAAATTCTCAGCATTTTATTTAAATGCACAGCATTTTCAGGGAATTCGCGTCTATTTCGCTAAATAGAATAATTTAGCTAAAATATTCTCAAAATCACGTTTTTCGCGTTAATTCGCGAAATAAAAATCGCTTTAAGCACTTTCAAATGCCATGAAACGCAAATAAAACTTATAAATACCCTATTTTCGACCCCCGTTTTTTCGCGTTTTTCGCAAAAGCGAATTTATCCTATCTCTAACCATAAGACACAGGGAAAGAAAGAGTAGCTAAGGATTTTACTATATTTTCATTAGATTAGTTATTTTGAGAAATTTTCAAACTATTATATTATGAAATTGTAAGACCGTAGAAAACGGCGTTATAGTTAGTTTTTGGTAGAAAGCAACTTTTAAAAAGTACAAACTTTATTTTCTGTCAACAATACTAATAATTTATCAAGGTTATGTTATAGATGTGTATAATATTTCTCAAATATGACAGAGGCTATAAAATTACATGACGTATGTATACATAAAAGTAAACCTAGTAGCTTTTCTAGCCCGCATACAAGGTTATTTCTATGAAAATTGGATTGATCTTCTGTAATCTGAATTTAAATTTATATAAACTATGGAAAATCTGCGTCAGATATCATCTATGTTTCTAAATACAAGTAGAGCACCTCACATCGGAAACTTCATATCGTATGATATTCAATTATTAATAACGTTTCCCTGGCTCAGCGAAACCGCAAGATGATCCCAGAGCAAACCGGGGCAGCTGCGTGGCTTGCCCCTGACGATGGTAAAGAGCGCGCGTAATGCACCGCGTTAAGGAAGCCGGCGATGTGTTTAGTCAGGTTTCCAATTTCCACGGTGTAAAGAGAATATCGATAAGTTCCCTCATTTCCCGCCAGGGCGTATAAGAATGCCTATTGACTTGAACACGCTGTAATATTATTAGTGCACATGACCGAATCTGGTGGAACAAGTAGCTAAGTACAGACAAATACAGAATTAAACGTGCATCCCTTGACTTACCAGGGCATTGTGGGTAGTTTCACCTACATACAACTTATTTGTATTATTTTCAGATACTTAATGGTATTGAAACACACATTGGTGATCACATGGTCTAAGACGTAAAGCTCGTATAGTTTATGTTTCTGTTGATGGAGATTAAATCCCAGCTGAGAGTGGTTTGACCTTAATAGTTCCCCCCCACTTCCACCTCCCCCACACACAAGTGTGTTCGTGGGTTCAAACCCAGCCGTTTTCAATGGATTTTCGTTGAACAATAAAAATCCGTAGCACAATTTCCCTTGGAGGAAAAGTAAAACCATCGGTCCCATGTCGATTTTGGCATGTAATTGAACCTTTCCCGGAAAAAATTGGTAGGCCCTTTCGATAACGCCTATAAACATTCTCGTGTGGTAAGATAATCCAGTTAGTTCACGTTAAATATCTCAAATAAATGGGGAGAAAAAATTGTTTTCGAATTAAGATCCAAGCATTGTAAATATGACTGGTGTAAATTTTTGAAAAATTTATATCTATCGCTATTATTTGTTTGGTTAGTGACTGAAACTGTACCAAGTGTTAGGGCCCATTCTTGATTTCAATATTTGGTTCCCCCCAAACCATTGTCCCATATCAGCGTCCTTCCAATGTCCTGCACATGTGGGTGACGGGTCAGTTCACACATCAACGGCCGCATCTCGTCCCATCATGTACCAGAAGCCGGCAGCAAAGAGTGTGATACTTTCAGATGACTACTTCAGATGGCAGCACCAATATTAGTCCCTAAGTTCCAATCCTCGACCGCTCCATCACCAACAAACCTGACCAGGCGAGGCCAACACCTTGATCCACGTTATCAGAAATTTTATTGTTATAGTTTAAGTAAAATTCAGATAGGAAGAAACTTTTATCAAGTAATAAAATTAATTAAAACCATTTTCAAAGATTACACGTTGAGACATATGATCCGAAAAGGTAAAGTTTGATGAATATAATCAATATTTAAAAAACTAATGCCTATAATATAGTAAAATGTTATCAATTTCTACTTAAGAAAAAGTTAGTATTTTCTAAAAGATTATTTCTGACAGAATACCAATATCTATAAAATTGTAAAGAGATTTATTTCTTAGTGCGTAATGGGTAAATCTTTTTATGAGTAAACCTTCAAAATTTTTAAGCACCTTGAAATTTGTAAAAATGGGCCAAAATTAAAAGTTTATGGCCATGATGAGTTAAAAGCAGTTTGAAATCATTTAAATTTAAGGTTTACAAAATTTGGTCTTGAATGAAGCCACAATTCAATATAATATTAAAATTCCAACATCGTTTTGAACTTCTTTTGGAGATAGGGATTTTCAATGACATAAGAACATAAAATATGGATGAAAATATTATTTTAAAATTGTCATAAAATGTCCTGCAAGCTTAAAATATATTCTAAAAATATAACTGTTCTTTTTCAAATGAGTCTACACTGAACAAAGTTGCCTAAAATTATTTAATAAATAGTTTAAATATTATATAAGTTGTTAAAAACTAAATTGATGCAAAAATATTTTTATTAATACATTGCAAAAACATCTATTATATAGGCCTAGACATTATTATTATTGTTAAATATAATAAATAGACTTTAGCTTTTTACTAAATTTGAAAAAGAGCTAAATATCCAAATAAAGGAAAATGAATCACCTCTTTTGTAATAAAGGCAGCTCAAATCATGTTTATATCAGGTTAAGCACTAAAATTCTTTTATAATACAAATTTGGCATATTATCATAAGCATCCTTGCCCTAGCTATGACAATGTTTAAAGTTTTAACTAAATCTTTTATGAGTTACCAAACATTCTTATTAAGCCTTTAAAAAAAACTGGACACACTTCTAGCCCGGGTTGTATGTCAAATAAAATGGTGTGCATCATTATTTAAACTAGGGATACGTGATTTAGGTTTTAAAAAAGAGCTTGAAATATTTTAACTTTTTATTACTCTCTCTCACCCTGTATTTTATGATTTGTATGCTCTAGCAAAATCTAATTTTGTAGCAAGGGCATTTTAGAAAATACAAACGTAGTTTTTAAATGTTTAAATCATTTGAATTATGTTGAGAAACAACCATAATGGAGCCAGGTTACTTCATTCACCAACCAGACTATTTGGTAGCTTTCATTTCCTTCCTGAGTGATGTAATAATCGTAAATTATACCAAATTATGCGCTACGTTAAGAATCCATGCTCGCTAAGGGGCTATCACATATTATATATCACAAAACATGAATTCCTATTCACTGGCTCAATGGCTGTTGTTTACACTCACCTTTAACCCACAGTTATGCCTTAGTATATAAACATTATAGAGGCGTTAAATTAAGCTATACATATTTTAATAACATATTTTAAATTATTCCTTGCTAAATCTTTTCAAATTCAGCAAAAGTCACTTACATGTTTATCATATTAGCAACATTCGTGAATGTTCACTCCCGGGTAATGCAATAGCTAAGAAATGTTATCATACCATAGATCTAAATAAAACCTTCTGATGTCAATTATCAGGTATGTAGGTCAAATGGTGATTATGAATATTCCCAATCTCGGCTCTCACACCCCAATTGTATTTGGCTTCGGGCTCAATCCATCTTTGGCAATCAAACAAGTCGCATGTATTGTTCTTCCGACTAGTCTTACTAACCACCCGGGCTAAACTAATTTAACTATTCTAATAGGATAGGGATAATAAAGGTAAATTTAAGAGAAAACGTACACGCGTTTGCGTGTAAAGAAAGTGTAAAAAGTACTTAGGAAAAAATCAATACTCATAAAACTCAGTCGTTATTCAAATTGTACTACACGAGTCTGGCACTTAGTTCTCTTATCTATCGATGTGGGTTGTATGAATTATATTAATAATGATAGAAACTGTTATTTATATAAAATAATGTAAATTTGCATACCATAATTTGTTTTTTCAATAAAGCACCTCAATGAGACACGTCATTAGACACTTAACAAACGGACCCCTTACAGCTAGTCAAACAATACTTGCTATCTTGTTAAGTATAAACGGTCGTTATGAATTTTAACAAATATTCAGTGATAAGCTAAACAAAGATGCTATGAAAGAAAATAAAGGATTATTGAAATCCTATACATCATGTCAAAATCTGCATTAATTTGTTTATCAGACTTAATAATATCAAATAAAATTTAATAACTAATAAAAACTCAATGTTACATCAGTACCTCCTGAAATCCTTTGCTTGCCTCTGGGGAGACGAATACCATATTTTGGAAAACACTGGATGGTAAAATCTCTGAGGAAAATAATAAATCATTAAATGTTCCACCCGGGGGGGAAATAACCGGTAAACTCTTCAGCACCACTCAAATAAATAATTGTTTCGGGTATAGCAATTGTTTAGCAATTAAAAATAATATTTTTAGCCATATTTTAATTGGTTATTTACAAGTGATGATGACGCGTAGGTTTTTCTTTAAATATTATAAAATTTAATAAACTAATACATTATTAGATTAATCAAATAAGAGATATAGCTAAGTACATTTTAATATGTTAAATTCATTTGTTGAAATACATTGAGTTTTATTTTTTGCGGGTATCCGCATATAACTCAGTTGGAGGTGAGGAAGATATAATTTATAGTAAAAGTATACGCATTTTACTGGACAACTTATTCCCATTTCCCTCCTTTGGGATTTGAAACCCCGACCCCGACCCCTCCATCACCAACAGAGCAAGACTAGACGAGACCGACGTTGAGTCGACGTGCCCACCGATGCAGGCTCGTTGATATGAGATTAATACTTTGTGTGTTTATAAATTGCAGGTGCTTCAATGATTAAATTACAAGCCGATAACTTGATTACATTGCACATCAAATATTTAGTTACCAGTAGTTTCATCTTATCTCTACAGACAGAGTAGGTCAGAATGTATTACCACATTTATTAACACTATATCTTTACTATTTTAACTAATAAATGCTTCAAATTAAAGTTAAAATAACAACAAAAGATTGACAAATATCTACATACTTTTGAATTATTTTTTTAACGATGTCCTTAAGATGGCCACCATTATATGCGATATCTTGTTGCATACTCTTCTCGGATCTTGACATGGCTTTGAGCAATGTCTCTTGTTGAATCTCTTCAACCTCCCCACACAAATAGTGTCCAGAACTGTTAAGTCTGGTGAGCGTGGAGGCCAGGCGATGTCCCCAAATAGTGAAACGAGGTGCCCAGGAAACATTTCGCGAGGCATCTCCATTGATGTTCGAGTATTCTGAGCCCTGAACTGCAACGTAAGGGCATGGATGCCCACAACATGTGGTTCCACCGCCAGAACATTAATGGAGGTGTCTCACAAAATGTTTCCTGGGCACCTCGTTTCGCAATCTGGGGACATCGCTTGGCCACCACGTTTACCAGATTTGATTTAACAGCTCCGAACTTTTATCTTGTAGAGCCTTTTATTTTATTTTTTTAGCACCGCGCTTTATTAGTGTGGCGTGTTGAAGAGTCATGTTTACATGACTCACTCAAGAACAACTATTCAGAAACTTAAAGAAATAATTATGGTGGAAGTTGAGACAACTCAACAAGAGACACTGCACAAAGTCATGTCAAAATTCTAGAAGCGCAGACAATAATGTATTGAATATAATGGTGGCCATCTTAAGGACATTGGGTTTTTTTAAATGAATAATTCAAGTGTATGTAAATAATTTACCATCTGTTTTTGTTACTTTAAGCTCAGTTTGAAGCATTTATTAGTTTAAATAGTAAAATTATAGTGTTACTAAATGTGTCAGCAGTTTATACCAAACGCCGTACAATTTTTTTGACTGAATATATGTTTTCCCTTTTTATTTGTCTAGTTTTTGTACCTTTGAAATATTTTCCCTATACTCGGTGACCTCATTATCAACCAAAATTAAAATAAACATTTAGTTGCGTATCGGTAAAATGTGTATAATCTAATGAGATGGAAACAGCTCTTGTTGACTGTCTTGAAAACAACGACAACAACAATCGCATTGACGTTGAAATATTTGCTCGGCTAAAATTATCTGCAGCATCTTTTCCACTAGCGGAGCTCGGCTGACTGCGAGTTGTGAGGCCCCAAGGTTTGATTATTACCAGAACTCGTTATGCCTATTTATATACAGGTTGATTGTTAGCTGTAAGGAAAGGTTTTTATTCTTACCAGGGGCTCAATCTACTCCTTCGTAATATACGGGTTTATCTCTGCACGTTGTGAGCTTACAGGCCAGAGCTTAATTCTTACCAGGGAATAAACCTATGCCGGCTTTATATACAGGCATAGATCGACATATTGTGAGTTAGAAGGTCATGGTTTGATTATTAATGGGGAATAAACCTAGGCCGGCTCTATTTACAGGCATAAATCGACTTATTGTGAGCTAGAAGGTCATGATTTGATTCTTACCAGGGAATAAACCTATGCTGGCTTTATATACAAGCATAGATCGACATATTTTGAGTTAGAAGGTCATGGTTTGATTATTACTGGGGAATAAACCTAGGCCGGCTTTATATACAGGCATAGATCGACATATTGTGAGCTAGCAGGTCATGATTTGAATATTATACGTGGCCTTAAAGGGTCGATCTACTATTTATTTATGCACAATAATATATATGCCTATTTTGAGTCCCAAGGCCAGGGTTTGAAAGTTACCGAGGCCTCAATGGTTAAACTTATTTCTTCTTAATAAAACGCACAGTTCGGTAATTGTGAGCTTCAAGGTCAGGGTTTTTATTATCATTTTATGACAACCACTGATTAAATAAACGTATAATTTTATAAGATAACAAATTATGATTCTGTAAATCCAACCTCCAAATCATAGTCCCCTAGGCTAGATAATTCTAGGGTATAGTGAGAGTTCTGGCGACAGGGAGCGAGAGATAACAAATAACTCCTTCCGACTAGCAGACAATTTCATTGATGCTCAAAGTGGTGTTTTTTATGAAGCGTCAGCTTAGCTCAGTAGCTTGGTCTCCATTCAACGAGGGCGCGGAGACTGGATATATCCTTGGTTGAATCAATAAAACGCAGTATTTGTGTGGACTCCAATCAAAACGGAATCGGGGATTATTAATTCCTCCTCAGCAAATACTTATGACTCCTCTCTTACCCCCAGTACAGCTAAGCAAATATCTCTGGACCATTCAATTGGTAATGTACTGAGTGGAAGGACTTTTCAGTATACCTTGATATTTAATGTAATGTTACTCCAATGTAGATAGGCAATATCTGAGACATGAATGTATTGTGGAACATCTAATTATAC